>JAULKQ010070497.1:0-20050 GCA_032356285.1 Smithsoniella earleae | reverse complement strand
TGGCCATGCATAGTGCAGGCTGATCCCGTGCTGTAGAACCGCATTTGCCTGTTGGGCTGCAACACATATGGTGCACACCTGCACGTGCCATGGTGAGGGTGACATGTCTGTAGCTCACCCTTCAAAGTGATTGATGTGTAGGTGGTGTGTCCCACATCGTGCCTCTGCCTCACGAAGGCACAAGCTGCAGGCTCAGCCCAGCCCTGAGATGAACAGAAGAAAGATCAATATACGGGTGGGGTCTACTAAGGGCTTGAGTTCATCGCATACTTGGTGGAGATGCTTGGGATATTCGAGGAATCAATGATCACCTTCCGGGACTCTTTCGTACTAGCTGCTAGCAGCAGTGGATTATCGAGATGAACCTTCTTTTGATACGTATTTGCACAATTGCTTCAAACACACACACACACACACACAATGCCAAGCATTTTGTTTGTGGAGCATTTTCGTCACCAGGAACATCCAAATGAGAACTTGATTAAGGGTAGCGTGATGTTGACTAAGATTTCTGCCTAAGGCATAACGGACGAAACGTGTCCGTAACATCGTCTGGGAAGCGTGTTATCAAGTCTTATAGATACACGTATAGTTACATAATGAGGATGGTCTACTTGTTAATTAATATAAAGCAGCAGTTCTACGGACTCCGGTAAAGTACAAGTTATCACTCGTCTTAACCAAGCAACACTCAGAAGTAGGCGAGCTAACGCTGCAAGATTGCAGTAACACGGGGTTGAGCGCTTGAATTCTGTACAAATCCTTTCTCTGTACAAAAGTACTAAAAGGCATGTCGAATACATAGCTGCGAGCGATGTTAACAACATTACACGAATTTACTGGTCATTCTTCATTCGAACCAAATTGATTTCACTACGGAGCTATTTGCTTGGTGAAGGGAGTAGTAATGGAGGAGAAAATGGAAATAGCATGGAACCAAAATGGACATCTGATTTACTGCAAACATGATTGTATATCTGTTCTTCTGCTTCCTCTGCCCCAGTTTGCAGCACGTTCAACAGGTCCTCCCAAGTTAATGTCCCCTTGTTGGGTATCCGATGCACAACAGCACAAAGCATGTATAGAGGAAGGTGTATCAATGACATCCGAAATAGTAGCCTTGCACTCTGCACATGAACAGATTCATCAACATTTTGTATGAACAAGCACCTCCACTACACGTTTGAACATACCTGCTGTGTTGGTTTGGTCAAAAACCCGGATGCTGATAGGGCCAAGACACAAGAAATACCCACACTCTCGTATGAAAAGGCTGGATGTGTGAGGCCAGCAGATACTGCTAGCAGCCCAACAGGCACGAGGTACAAAGCATTCCTTAGAGCCACTGCAGCAGTTCTACGTCCAGTTTTGTCAAAGAGAGATAGCATGCGGTGTCCTCCTCGAGCATAGTCATCCTTACACAACCAGGCCAGCGCCATGAAATGTGGCATTTGCCAGAAGTAGAGAACAGCAGCTAGAAACATAGCACTTGGATCAACAGATCCTGTGGCTGCTGCCCATCCCATAACTGGGGGGACAGCTCCCACAATAGCACCCAGCCAAGTATTAATTGGATGAATTTGCTTCATTGGGGTGTATATAGACGCATATAATGCTATGTTTGCCACCCCCAAACCAGCTGTGAGAAGATTCGCCTGCATTTTATGAACACATTAAACTCTTTTCAACCTTACACGTGATGACAAATTACAAAAAATGATTCACAACCTTGATACCGTACGAGCATGAGTACAAAATGAGATGGACTTAACCTTATGCTGCAAAATGAAAGCACCTCCAAGTCCAGTAGCAGCTGCGAAGCAGAGCGCAGCGGGTATCGATAGCCGTCCCGATGGAAGAGGACGAAGCATGGTTCTCCTCATATGAGAATCATTATAGATTTCGTGGATCTGGTTGCATGTGTTTGCCGCAGCTGAGCATGCCCACGTTCCGCAGCAGGTCCATATCAGCTTTCCCCACTCAATGCTGTCTCCACTCCCCAATACAAACCCTGAGGCAGCGGTTACGGTAACTATATTCGAAAGATTCCCTTTCGCTAGTTTATAGAAGTCACAGAAAAGCAGCTTCCATCGCTTGTTTCCGCTCCGCTGTGGTGTCGACTGAGCTGCAGTCCACAGGCGTGACGACTGAGTATACGCAGCGCAGGGATCCCTCCACGAAGAAATCAAGCTTCCGAAAATATGCTGAGATTTGGCTGCTGCTCTCCTCTGCATCTCATTCGACTAAGGAAAGGTGTACTCAAGTATCCATCTATGAAGTCGTTTCAAGTATCGATAGGATCCACGAACATGATGTGTCCTAGTAGCTTCTATGAGATGAATGCATCGTGTACTTGAAACAACCTGCTGCTCAAGTTATGTATGTACAGAATACCCCAAGATTTGCAGTGCTTCGTGTGGACTTCTTGTTCAGTCCTCGACGGGCTATCTAACAAGAACACTGAATCTGCTGAACAACAAGCATCAGGTACTGAAACGCGTTTAATGTGAACTGTGATTTACGCATCATTCGTACGGCAATGGTTTTCTCTGCTACGGCCGATACTTTTTTCGTCAATGTAGCCAAATTCTCACATGGGTGATAACTCGGTACTTCGCCATGGATATTTCAGCTTTGCTGTAACCTGTACTCTACTAATTCACGCATAGAAGACTGGTATTCTTGTACGGGTAATCTCCGACACTCTTCCCGCAACAACCGAATCCCATAGAGAACTCGACACGTCGATCCCATTCACACCCCGATCCACGTACCATAATACCGTGTTCTATCAATACTTAGATTCTCGTTTGTGACCTCCACATATTCTATTTTTTGGAGTTCTAACCACACACCCTGCACAGGTTGAGCTGCCCACAGGTTGGAACCCGACCTACAAATTCCTACCGCAGGGTGTTATATGGGAGATTTACCGGATAATTTTGCTCGAATGCAGCTTGATAGGAGCCATCCAAAACAATCGTACGTTCGCATGACTCTCTCGTGTTTCTGGAGCAATGTCTGATGTACTAGTCTCACGGTTTTCCCTTATTTACAGTCTCCTAACACTTTGTGTACGGTGTATGCCGTATGTCTTCACGCTGTTGATAGCGAATAATCGATGCTACAGGTACAAGTTTTGGGAGACACAGCCTGTTGCTCAATTTCAAGCTCTAACAGAAGGCGTAAAGGCTGGACCAATTGACGAGAAAAAAACTCCAGGAGATGTTAGAAAGGATCCCTTGCCGCTAAATGATCAATTCGAGTGGTGTCTGTGTGACCTTCAGCAAGACAATGTTATCACCGAAGTGTTTGACCTCCTGAGACTGAACTACGTGGAGGATGAAGACCAGATGTTCCGTTTTTGCTACTCGAAAGAGTTCCTGCGCTGGGCTCTGTGTCCTCCTGGCCACAGGAAAGAATGGCATCTTGGAGTGAGGGTCAAAGCCAACCAAAAGCTGGTATGCAAGTGCACAGGATTCCCTGATGACACAAATCAAGTACTCAAACATATTCTTCTTCGTACGGTCTTACTTGCTGCAGGTCAGCTTTATCACTGGAATACCTGCAAACTTGGTCGCTGATGGTGAAACAATCCCCAGTGCAGAGATCAACTTTCTATGTATTCACAAGAAGCTACGCTCTAAACGCTTGGCTCCCTTGTTGATCAAAGAGATTACCCGACGTATTAATCAATGTGATGTATGGCAAGCTGTGTACACAGCTGGAGTAGTCCTGCCAAAGCCAGTTGCAACATGCCGCTACTGGCACAGGAGCATCAATCCCCGCAAGTTAGTTGAGATTGGATTCTCTCACCTGTCAGAACGAAATACTATGTCAAGGCTGACAAAACTGAATCGGCTGCCAGATGAACCTGAGATCCCTGGCATGCACCCTCAATTGGTGCAATCAACATGTGACTGTGGAATTCATCTGGCGCACTCAATCTTGTGAAAAACTGTCACATTACTAGCAACATTTTGTCAACTGTTTGTGACGACAACGCTCCTGTTAATTGTGCAGGGTTTCGAGAGATTCGTGAGGGAGATTATGAAATGGTGACAAATTTACTGAACCAGTACTTGAGCACTTACCAGTTACATCAGCATTTTTCAGTGGAGGAAGTGGAACATTTCTTGTGCCCACAGAAGGATCTAGTTTATGTTTATGTCGTTGAGGGTGAAGATGGTCAAATAACAGACTTGTGCAGCTTTTACTGTTTACCATCCTCCATTTTGAATCATCATGAACATAAGGAATTACGAGCAGCATACATGTGCGACACTCTGATATTCTCTTTTTCCATAAGTGATACAGGATATGTTTGAGATTGTGATGTTCTGTCTTGAATCAACATTCTGAATCACAGCCTCAGAGGCAGGTGAAGCCACAGCTTTTGTTTTATCATCGCTATTGCCCTTTCACTAAAAGCAAGCGACGATATTTAGCATTCTCAGTATCATTAGCTCAGAATAAGCACCTACATTTCGAATGCACAATGCAGGTATTACACGGCATCCAGCAGTACACCTATGAGGCAGCTATTAACCAGTGCCATGGTCAAGGCACGTGATAATGACTTTGATGTTTTCAATGCGTTGGACATTTTTGAAAATTCGCGCGAACTTCTACTTGATTTGAAGTTTGGCATTGGCGATGGAAACTTGCATTACTACCTTTTCAATTGGCGCATGCACCAACAACTTAAACCTGAGGAGATTGGTTTGATATTAATGTAATCGACGTACTGATGACTATGAGACCAGTCAAGATGTTTTCGAGTTGAAGTTTTCTTATATTTGTATTGTTCATCTTCGTAACTTGTGTGTACAGGAGTTCATCTAGGCTGTGCCAATCTTGCAGGTCTGTCGTGGTGGTGCCTGAACGTCTATGTTAAACACCATTTCTGAGTCTATTGTATTGTCCCTTTCTATTGCCTGGCAGTTGCTGCAGTAAGGTATTTGTCTGTTTTCTGAATATCTCTTTCCGTACCTCGTGTACCCGTTGTATAATCAATCCCTTGTAAACTACCGGTGTTCGCTTGGAGCCATGTCTGCAATTGAGTTCCACCCATGTATGATACTGTACTTTTGCCAGGTCTTTTTGCTGGTGGCTGACATCTACTTATCCCCCTGGGCGGCCAATCATCGCACAAGACAGCTCCATTATTCCCTGGTAAACTTCTCGCACACTGTCTTTCTAGAGTCAACTCTCGGTTATTGCGCAAAATCTGTGGCACGAACGGATTATTGTAACTAGAGGCTCCACGGTGTTGACTTGCATCAATAGCGTTCATCCTTGGCAAGACCCACGATGTGCTTGCTACCAATGTTCCGTGAAAACTGGGATCATTCATACTGTCTTTCTTCCGCATTTTCAACTCACGCTTGACATCCTGCTGCGTGGTCGCACAATACTGCAACTGGTCGCCAAGAGCTCGCACCGCCCTCCCCACCAAACATTGCTCTCTATTATCAGAACCAGAAGCATTTCCGACACTCCCTAGAGCCGATGATATTGATGTTGAAGTACCATCCAACACAGCTGAAATCCTTCCTCGCTGAGGCCGGTCTGCGTCAGGCAAGCATGAATTTGGCACGCACCACCTCCCATCGCCGTCCCAAGAAGTGAGAGGTTGGACTTGGAACACTGCAATCAGGCTGTATTTAACACGGAACTGAACGACCAACTTCAGACATGTTTTAGACAATATTTGAGCAACCCCCTCCAAGAATGAGTGATGACACAACCCTTAGTCCCTGGGAGTAACTTGCATTGAACCGTTGCCTCCTTGAAATTCAGTACGTGCACATTCAATAGCGCCTTTGATAAGAGTTCGTGAAAGTGCGAATGAACCATCCTCAAAATAATGCCAAGTCAAGAACTAGGGAACTTTCATAGCTTCAATAATTTCCTTCAGGATAAAATGTTGAGCAGACATGGTTGAAATGTACCTGTACCTGATTCACAATTTGCTGCTGCACAAGGTGCGCATTGCTCGTAACCGTTTGTCAGTGGGACTGCTCCTGGAAGGACTGGCCCTGGCGTTGATGTGAGTGGATTTAGCGGAATGTCAAGTACCCCTGACTCAAGAACACTGCGCAATTCATCTTGAAAAGATGTTGGTGCCTGATCAATAGCTTCTGCTGTCCTCTCGTCCGCTATTTCATCACATTCTGGAGCAGGAACATTTCTTGCAACCGGAAAAGAATGCAGTGAGTTGTCAACCTGCTCTCCTCCAGTACCTTCTGGAACGGCTCTGGAAGGGGGGGTACATGTAACATTGTTGCATATATTCACTCCATCTGTTAGCTGCTTTGAATCAGTATGCTCAGGTTCTGATAACAAGAGCAGAGGATGGGACTCCATAGACATAGACATCGAAGTAGATTTTATGGCACCACCATCACCAACCACAGGAGTAGGTACAGTTGATATGCCAGCTGTAGAGCGAGCCCGAGACATCATGTCTATGCAAACAGTCTCCAAGGATCCGTTTGACAGTGCCCGACAGATACCCTGGATATCCTTGACAATTGTCTTTGCATCACGTGCAACAGCAGAGCTACCTTGCGCGTACAGCATCGTCCCCAACAACAAAATCCCAAAGCCAAAACACTGCACAGAAAAGAACAGTTGTAGAAGGTAACATCTGGACACAATAAAACATCTTGTCTTAAAGAGCATCAATATATGAATTCATCGTAGCTCGTGCCGGTGGTAAATCATTTAGAAACAGCCCATCCATTGCAACTAGAACAGGATCCATTATATTCTCTATCATTTCATAGTGCTACAATTAAGTACTCAATATCCTGCTTCAAAAACTTCAGAAGATAGCTGACTATTTTGTTGGATCTATGATGTATTGCACACCCAATCCTTCTTCTGCATTTCTTTCTTTACATGATAACTGTAGAGAGCAGTTGTTTCACACAAAGTTGGTGACACATTACTCGAGGAGAAACTTCGAAAGCTTGGTATTTCAATATTTGAGCTCTTAGAACAAACAGCAAATTATACCTTCTTGTTCTGATCCCTTACTTCTGCCGCCATCAATTGTATTTCAGAGAATCAAGAAAGTGCACATGAATCTTTCACTGTATCTCGGGGATAGTTTTAGCACAAGTGTCAATTCTATGAATAATATTTACTTTCAGATCCTCAACAGCATATATGATAGATTATGGTTGGTGGATTGAGAAAGTTGAGGTCAACCTAAGACCAAGCGCAAGTCATACAGATGTATTCGACTGACGCTATAAGTCATAACCAAGGAGAGCATATGTATTCACATTTTAATGAGTATTGACCACAGGGTATGACCATGCTGTTACAAAGCCAAGCAACAGGTATTTGTGTCCTTCAGATGGAACCACAAATATGATGATTACTCAACAGGAATGCAGACAGATAAGGCGGCACAGGCTTACTCAGCACACACCTGCACTGGGGTGGCATATGTATCCCATCTCTCTCCTATAGTTCCATTTCCAATATTGCTGTAGTAAATTGCAATATTTGCGCTCCAGATGATCAGGGTTCGCAGTGACAATAGCACAGTCCGGAACACACTTCCCAAATAAACTGCAAAGACAGTGGCACACTTATGTATCCCAAGCAAGCTTGATGAAAGAAGTTTCGATCATCAGCCCAAATACAGCCATCAAAGTGTTTCCAAGAAAGCCTCTTTTGTACCAATAATAGTATTGCTCTTCATGAGGATCCAGAGTCGAACAAAGTCAAGAATCACAGAAATAAAATGCTTGTAGTAGTGAGCTATCAACATTGGGAATACTGCAGTTGAAGCAGGAGAGCTCACCAGAAACACGAAGGCCAAAGTAGGATCCTCCAGCAACCCCAAGAAACTGTGAAGCACACAACCAAATGAGAGCATGGTTATTTTGCATCTGGATGATTGTGTCGTCCAAGTTTTCTGTGTGTCCTTCATCTGAACCAGCAAGTTTAGCACCGCATAGAAGTGCAGCGACGCTCAGTATTGTTGAGTGGAAGCCCTCTATGGCCATCACTTGCAGAGGGTGCACTTCTGAGTTGCAGAGGAGAGCTTCCTCTGACACAAACTGCAGTGCCTGAGCAAGCTGAGAGGCTAAGGTCAGAGACACCCCTGTGACTAGTGAGGCTGTACTACTGACCATGGAAGGTTGTGGGCCAGGATCGAAGACTGTGGACAAAGATCTGCCACATTCTCCAGAGACATTACCAAGCTGTCCGCAGCTAGCGAGGAGATTTGGCTGACTCTCACTGAGAGTATATATGTACCCAGCAATTGACACGACAACAACTCCAGCCATGGCAGCTACTATTCCTTTGATGTGCAGGTGATTGAGTTTGCGATTGAGAAATAGGATGGAACAGAGGGTTGTGAAGATTATGCAACTGGCTTGTACCATAAAGGCAATGCTTGCAGGAATCAGCATCATGCCCATGCCAGCAAGGAGGATACAAGCAAAGTAGTTGGCAGCAGGAATAAATAGCAGCAGCACATCTCTCATGTTCAGCGGTGTTGAAACATCACACTGAGGATCTTTTTTCTGCATTCCAAAGAAGAAGTGTTACTCATACACTCTAAGGGGATACAAGGTTGAATGTATGATAAAAGCAGACTTTTTTAATGCTTGAAAACTTACGTATCCAGGGCTCGAGATTCAATAAGTTTGAAGGTGACATTTACTTTGAGATATCAAATGGAATTGCACATGCAGCAAAGTTTCTTCTACCTCAATGATAGAAGCGATATTTACTGCTCAATTTGTTTTAAACCTATTTTTGTAAACCTACTTTTTTGGACCTATCAATATTACATGATTCAGCTGAATACTGTGGTAGATGTCACAAACTGAGAATCGTGGATTAATTGATTCCCAGACTTGAATTGTGCAGAGATTATCACAAGTGTCCCACTAAAATTGGGATGCATATACTTTTCAAAAGTTTTTGAGTAGCTATATCTCAACAGTTTCACCGTGACCTTACAAATTTTCTTGCATTCATTGCACAACTGAAACTATATTGCATTTATGAATTTATCTGAGAAATATTGAACAATGACAACGAGTGGAAAAAGTGATCTGTACACTGAGGATACCATTTTTACTTCATGGCCCAGTAAGTTATCTGTATCAACCGTGTTCTATGTGTACGCTGTAGTCCTCTGTCTTCGCGAGGTCTCGATCAATTTGCGACTTGACACAGACTCGGGTGTTAGCCATGCAAAGCGTCTAGAAAGACACGTATGTGGCTTTACATCACTGTTATCGGTCAAATAAGACTCGCAAAGGAGCTTCGTGGGGGCAGCGTTTGCTCGTGCATCGGTGCGTACATTCTGAGCAGATTCTGGGGTACTTGGCACAGGTTGCCACGTGTCCCTCGCAAACTTTCGTTTTACTGCTTCCCAACATAGCACCAAGACCGCGAATACAAGGTTCGCCAAACAGCTGAGGCTAGTCGTAAAGATAGGCTTGTGAAATAGATGGCTTATTCCACCGAGTCCTTGGGCCTTGAGCTGGAAAGCAACTGCGATTCAAGGGGCTTTTTCACAGTCGTTACTGTCAAAGAATACAACACTTAAGAAAAAATGGGGCACACAAGCTCTTGATTCGAATATGGACCGCTTTACATGTTTGCTAAGTTTAGCCATATTTTCAAATGTGGGTTCTTTTGGATCAAACGAAACAGACACATAAAAGAAACCAGTGACAAAGCTAGCAAAGTATTCATCTTGAAAGGAAGCCCAATACGCGCTCGACAAAAATTGATATCCGTGTGTCTGCAAAATAGCAAACACGATTTGTCAGCATGCGTTGGTGCGTACTCTTTCGAAGCCCGGAAGCTACAGAGGTGCACAAAAGAAGACCTGCGTAAAACGTTCCTCTTTCATTATAAAGCAAAAATTACATAACAAAGCTATACCATACAATTCAAGGCCTATGGAGGCACTGAACAGGCAATGCTATGCTGCTGTGGTCACCTGCAGCGTCGACAGAAGAACGGGCTTTCATCGTCACCGTAGATGCTAGTGTGGGCTGCCTTCTTCAACTAAAAACGCGTTTCTCAAGCGCTATTCCAGTTTGTGGCGTATATGGTAGCTGTCCCAATGTGATACTCTGCCTACCCGAGGACTGGTAAGCCACCACGGATAGTGAGTCTCGGTGATGACCTGGTGCACAACAGTGCCTGGGCATGCACAATAAGTATAGTCAGATCGCAGGGAATCACTGTCGGTCACTGCTGTATCGATTTAAGCCTTGTGACACTTTCGAGAAGCATCCCCAGCGAGTGGAGCAGCGCTGACTCACTATGACTGGTCATGCCCGGCGCGTACGTACAAGCACAGTAATCATACAAGCCGAATTCTAGAGCGCGAATGTCAAAGGCGGTTAGCATAATGCATGGTAAGATGAAAATCATCCATAAATTATCCGTTAAGAAAGTGTGTTGCCCGAATTGTGCTCTCTACTTGGGTTGGTAGCATGTTTTTCAGTTTTTAGGGGGTTCAAGTATCGTACAGTAGCACTTGCTCGTTTAATTCGCAGACTTCACTGCATCACACTAATTTAGAAACATACTGTAAAACTACATACTCTGATATTCAACAACCGCTCAAATTGATGCACGCATGATCACTGACATTTTCATGTTCGACCATGCTGATCGCCGCACTTGTCATATTGCGCGTCCGTGTATTCCTGCGCTCTAATTGTTTATTGAAATCCTCTAGATTATCTTATATGACCCTTCCGCTTCTGCTTCGGCCCATATTTCTCTATTACCCTGCTCGTTGCTTAAATACCATCCTCACCTCACTCGATTTGTGTCACTCAAGCTACTTGGACGAAAACCAATACCATAGTTAGTTTTTAGATATTAACTGTAGCCTCTAGATATCAGACACTGCTCACTTACAACAATTGGTGAGCCCCAGTATCGATATGGCACCAAGAGAGGACTTGCACGATGAAAATCTCCTTACAAACCTCGTATCTCATCTTGAACAACTGCCTTATGATAGGTTGATAGTTTGACATAAAAAAGACCGAGATATTATGTAGTACACGTAACAGCAAACCGGCTCAAACCAATACCTGGTACTTGTTACGAAAACAAACAGGGAGGGTCAATGGGCAAATTGTTACAAGCCACTATTACCCCAACCCCAAATCAGAGTCCGTAAGCCAACACAAAGCACATCACACGCGGCCGCATGGAACTGCAAGAGCATGGAAAAACAGAATATCGATTTTTTCTTGGTATGTCTACACTGATGGTAACCGGCGGGGAAGCGAGTTGTCACAGTCTTTGCAGTACCTTTTTGGACATTTATTGCACGAGATACGATCAAGTTCGCGACACATCACCTGCATCCCGTTGAGTTTGTACGTTAACTGTGCTTCAGCGACTCGTTCCCATGCGAAAGAAACTCGTGCACTCAAGTACAGCCACAACTATGGCGACCTCCGAAGCAGAGGGTATCTCAAGCAGAGGAGTAGAGATACTGTCTTGACGTGGGAGAATGCCGCGGCTAAGAATTGTTGCAAATGATACTAATCGCGACACCCTTTGGATGCGCGACGCGCAGTTCTTGACAAGCGCAATCATACTGACCGCCAGAGACATTTAGCTTGCGCAACTGAAATTCAATCATTCTTGTTCTAAATCCAGCTCTATTCAGGTTCTATAGGTTACATATGAATTGTGAATCGCTGTAACGCTCTCCGCGGTGGGATGATATACACCTTCATTCACAACTTCCTCCCTTAGTGATATTCGCTCGTTAGACAAATATGCTGACCGATGTAGGGGTATATTCTGCACGAGGTTGTGGAGCACGAGTTGAATAGGATGCGGCTGTCTCGTCATTAGTGTTACATGGCTTGATAATATACAATAATTCATTATTTGTCGTTAAGCACTGTTGATAAGCAATGATTTCCAATGTCTCAGCTTTTGACGCAAAACGACTGAGAGGCGGGGTTTCTTGCTACGGGGCCCCTTCCTATCATCAACATATCAAACGCCCTAATCCCCTGCACAAATGCATCAAACCTTTCTGTATCTCAAGAGTTAACAATGGTACTCGCTTGCACGCGGGTGCACCTTCCCAGGAGACTTGGATCCGTGTCAACAAGTGTTTCAAGAGTACCCATTCCAGAAGGCTGGCAGACAAAATTATCGAAGAGAAAAGGGTTAAGATTAATGGTAAGGCGCGTTTTCATCCTCTGAGCTTCAAATTGAATCAGATCCGCAGCGTAAGGCGAGTCATCGAAGTCATCACCTTTGTCGGTCGTGGCTACTACACATGTAACGAAGTGATAACAAGCATTTATCAGCAGATACCCTCGTTAGATACGGTAGCATGTATGCGAAATTTTCGTGATAGACTTATGCTTGCGCTTGTGTTTCTTTTGATAAGGAAGAAACTGCAGTTCTATTGCTTGTATCGTAATGTACATGCTTATGGGATTGATCAACAAAACAAGTTTCTCACGTGTGGTAAACCTATGTTACACGTGAAAATCTAGAGGACTGACTACTGTCAAGCTCAATATTCAGTGTCAAATTCAGGGTCAAACCATGAATACTTCTTTTCTTGATGTAACTAACTTTGTAAAGCAGGTATTTCAATCCGAACAAAGCGCATGCTCATCAGTCAAGAGACTCCATCATGTCAGCAGGAGCCAGTAGGATTGATTGAATTCCCTGAATACTCACCTAGAACTTGGCGCTGTATCAATTACACTGTTACAGTAAAACCCAGGTTGGGACCATTGGGAAAACTTTTTATTTTTACCAATTGTGGTTTGGTAGATTAGATGGACAGAGAAGCATAGCAAGCACGCTGAAAGGCATCAACAAAAAGACACCCAATGGGTTCAAAAAAAAATGTAGCATTGGAAAATGTGTCACAGACTTACAACATAGAAAAGGTCAACGTCTTTCTTAAAAATAAACTGTGGTAGTAGGCCCAGAAAAGGGAATGGGACATCACTTTCGAAAATTGGTGGACGGGTATTTTAAATTCCCGAAGAAGAGGGACTTGTGGCATCAGAAACCTCCGTGAGACGGGACAGGTCGCAGCATTGTAATTGTACAGTAAGCAAATTGGCAACTTAATCGAGGACATCTAGTCGTCATTGCACACTAGACATGTGCAAGGTCACTCAGAGTGTTCTTTTTTTATGTACAGGTGGCCTCTGCTGGAGACAGAGTCTTCCCTGGAGACACAGTTACATTGAACGGCCGCTCTGTTGACTGGCAGAGGCTCAATACTTCTGATAATCACAAGGAGCCTTATATTTATATCAAGTACTGGAAGCCACTGGGAGTAACGTGCACTACAGACAAGCGTGTCCGTGATAATGTCATCAGTAAGGTGTGTCTTGTGTTGGGGTTTATGACAAAACGGGACAGGCGTCCTCAAAGTCTTGTACAGTGAAATTCAGTCTCCATCAACCATGGAACTTGATTGAGATGCCTGTGTCCTTGTCCTTTTGAGATGCCTGAGACGTAGGAGGCTTACTGCAGATCAGAATACCGCAACGAATATTCCCTGTGGGGCGTCTGGACAAGGACAGCACAGGCTTGCTGCTGCTTACGAATGATGGCCGTTTAGTTAATGCGATTCTTAGATCATCCTATGGCCACTTTAAGAAGTATAAGGTGCAAGTGAACCGCTCACTCACTAACAGTTTTTTATCAGACATGCGCACGGGTGTAATCATACGCACAACAGCACAACGCGATGGCAAGAAGAAAACAATCACTGCCCCCACTCTTCCGTGTGACGTGGTCCAGGTGCGTTCAGCTGTGAGAGGATCTAGTTGCTTGCTGAGCAGCCTCAATCATTCTGCTGAATGAAATAGCAGTAATACACACTCTATACTGTGAATAGAAGTGCCGTTTTTACACCAGAAATAAAATAGACTAGATTACACAACAGAGCACAATAAGTATTGCAGGGTATAGTAGTTGTGTTGTGAAAGTACTCTGTACAGTATCTTCCCTAAATATGCCACAACTGCCAATGAGTTTTCGAGACGAAGAGTAGAGTAAGTGAAAAGATTTTCACTTTTGCCACACACAATCCTATCCTACTCAGTTAGCAATCAGAATGTCTCCTTTCCTGCAACTGCAGGTCTTGAGGAAACAGGAGTGAAGGGTTTTTATTACACAGAATGCTATTAACTCAGCAAAGAGTTCTTAAAGTGATCAAAGTGGGATCGGTGATATGAGTTGGCGTATCTTTGTAGAAATTGTTGTGTCTTTGATGGCAACTGCTTCTAGAGTCGGTCTCATTCTCTCAGTAAGTAGGCCTGGATCTTTCTGAGCTTGCATACTCTCTCCTAGACGCTTGTGCATGAGCAATGCTTCATTTAGAACTTTCTAGATGCTTCCAAGACATTGAAACCGTCCTGTGCAACACCGTGCCATTTACTCTTCAAGAATGTTCAAACATTGTTGATCGCTGAGCATGAGGGTGAGGTCTTCAGTGTGGCGGTACAACTCATGAAAGCATGTGGTTTAGGTGGCAACCATGACTTGTTAGAACAAATGATGGGTAGCTTTAAATTTAGTGCAGCTGCAGGGTGTAATTCACTGGAGTGCATCGCAACCTGCTGCATCTTGCATAACCTATATTAACTTGCATGGTAAAAAGCACTTGTCCAAACCTCATAATTCCTTGCCAGAAATGCTGTACTCGGACAAGTAAATTCTGCGTGCTTCTGGTGCACTGTCTGTGAAGGCGTGGCTGATAGAAGTATCCTGTAGTGAAACTGAAAGCTGCTGTAAGTCTGAGCTTCCCCAGATTGTGTTGAGGTTCTCGTATGCAAGTGCATACTAATCGTTTCTCCAAGCATATTCATCTGTGTTGTCTGTATGTGTATTACCTTCTGTTCTGTATTATGTTTATTTGTCAGAACACTATATTTAGTCAGATGATACTCCTAGTTATCCCTCGGCATTGGGTCGTTGTTGATCCCTTTATCTCAATGGGACTCCCTTCATATAGGTACAACTCTAAGCCAAGCTGTAAGGTGTAGCATGGTAAATCAGGAAGTAATCCATGGAGAGGATTTTGATTTTTTTTCTGCTTACTCATAATCTACAATATGATCTGCTGGTTGCTTCAACAGCCAATAATTAAAGCATCTCTCCTATGAGATTGTCTTTGGTTTGAACTCCATTGAATACTCGGTGTTTTCTTATCAAAAATGAATTTCATCCTGGAGCTAGGTGCGTGGTACAAAAATTTCGAGATATAATCCCCTTGTTCACAGCGCATTTTCCTGTTAAATCAATCTTCCCCATAATTCTTTGTGATGCAGGTTCAAGATAAGATTTTCTGTATCACGCTGCAAGAAGGACGCAACAGGCAGATTCGTCGCATGTGTGAGGCCTTGGATTACAGTGTAGAACGCCTGCATAGAGATAATTTTGCTGGGATCACACTGAGCCATCTTCGTGAAGGTGAATGGAGTTACTTGACTGGCCACGAAATGAGAATTGTACAAGATGCAATCGAAGACTACCAATGCTGAGTGGGATAAATCGACGATCTGTCAATTTTAGGACTTGCCTGAGTGAGCTACTATTGCATTCATTTTTCCCTTCAATGTAAATCTATTGTACTGCTCTATGGGCCTCTTGCGCCATCCTCAGTGGCAATGTTCTCAATCTTCTACTGTGGCACATCAACAAAACATAAGGAAAGGATGTGATAAACTGGTAGGACAACACCAGCAGAATCTGACTTGCCATCGTGTTTGGGGTTGTACATCAAACTAACCTGAATACAAGTGTGTTTCATCCGTTCATACTCTGGTTCCAAGAGTGGAAGTGGGTAGCTTTTCACGACATACTAGAGAATCCGAATCTGTTGCATAAAAGCTGTGATACAAAAAATTCAAGACTCTCAGAGTTGCAGATTCCAACTGCAATGGTTGATGTCGCGTGGGAAGCAGTCTCAAAAAATGTCATCAAGTATACTAGCTGTCAACATGGAGCACTCTCTTCTGATTCAGGCAACTCCTAAATCTCATCCTAAAGTCTCAGAAGTACGATGTTAGCACAGATATGGGAATTATTGCTTGTGCATACATGTGATACAGCAACGATAGTCTAGTACTAGTGGTAACTCATAGCTTATTACAATTAGTCATTGAAGTGCTGTGTTACAGATAATTTTGACATCACACAATCAGGGTCCCCAAAGATATGGTCGAAGAATATCTACAATCTATTGATTTGTATATGATCTGGAGTGAACAGCCAGTTTTGACATGACTGCATTGTGGTGGAATTATAAACCTACAATAAAAAGTGTTCATCCCACACTAGTACATTCTGTATGTTACTTTGTACAATGCAAATCATTGTTGTCAATATTACGGTTTGTGGGACTTCTTGTGAAATTCTTTCGAGTCCTTCACTATTGACTGTCAAGTGGTCTTGCTTTTTAAGTAATGGACATAGGAGCAGTTGAAGTGTAATTCCTCAACCTTGACCATTTATTATAGTCTCGCTTTTTACAACCATTCAAACTGTCTTCCAAAGAGTGACCTAAGTTCTCATGCGACAAGTTTTGTGGGAGTTGAACAAACTCAAGCGTAAGTTTGAATTACCAGGCAACCAAGTTGAAATGTGCAAACTTGAGCAACAGCTGGAGAGAGTGGGATGTTTGTAGACATGCCTGAATAATAATGAGTTTGAAATAGATGCAAATCTTGAGCTTCTTATCATATCGGGGATAAAGGGATTCTTGTACCTGCCGTCAACGATAAATCAGGCGAGCAAAGCGGCAAGAACATTATTTCTTATCACAAACATTCTGGCTCCAGAAAACTTCGTGCCCTGTCAGGTCAAAGGAGGGCAGAACCTTTGCACTGTAATCGAGCGGAAAAGTGGACAATTGGAGTTAAAGTCAATCAATAAGGTAAAGATTTAACGTCTACAATTGTTATATATGGCGCAGAAGGCTTTTACTACGAGATTTTATCGATTTCGCAGTCTAGAGCGCCTGATGCCAGATGCAAAAAATGATTATTTTGCTTATAAAAATCAACAAAATAGTCACGAAATTAACTGTTTTAGTAGTTTCTTCCGCAGATACACTGTGAATGAAAACACGGTGCTCATGTGGAGCGTCCGCCATATGTGCTGCGATTCAAGAAGCGAGTACTGCATACTGTTTTCTTGGAGAAAAATGAACGAGTATGCAACATTCTACGAGGCTTGAGCTTCGTTATCAGGCCGCAGATGAACAGTACAACCTTATCCTGGGCTGAGAACACTTCGCATTATGTGCCATATGAACACTTACACGTACCTCGAAGAGTGGCAAGAGTTCGATGTAACACAACTCTTATGCCCATGCATTCCAAGGGAACATCAAATTAAATCGTGCAATCGTGCAAACTGTGTTTCTTGCCATGGAAGTTCGAAGATTCCGTAACAATGTTCGGTTTCTCCATCCGCTATGAAAGGGATGACGAAGATATAACAAAACGGTAGAGTGGATTTGTACAATGCCGTCTTAAATTCACCAAGTAGTAACCTTAGAGTCGAACTAGATAACACAACTGATGCCCGCAACAGTTTCCCACTTGCGAAATCGCTACATTTGCAGTTTCTGGTGCTGCTATGCTTACGACGCAGTGTTGCGTCACGTGGGCCATCTGTCACGACTCAAATGCATGATTCTCGTCGTTCTGCACTACTGTACTTCCACACTGTATTGCGATTATTTTGGGCAAGAGTTAAGCCAAGAAGAGTGAACAACCTGCTGTGCTGTTGAGGAGTCTGGTACTCATTCAACGTACAGTTGTTTTTTGGGAACTTGTGTCATTGTCTTGGATATTTCACTCGTTAGTGATAGAGGAATATTGAATATTTGTGGTGTAATTCTGTCTATAATAAAAAATATAGACTAATACGAGGGCGATGTTGAGTCCAGTGTAGACATTGCTTTCGTCTGTGTGGAAAAGTTCCACGTTCCTGAGCTATTATTACCGGTTTCACATTCGATTATATTGAAATTTAATGACAGAAGTCTTTTATTTATACATCTGAGGAAACTTGACGATTTTAAATCCTCAGAAGGACACCAGAATCATGTCTCAAGAGCCCTTGATGTCCAACGGCTTACCTGAGCAAAGTCCAAGCACACAAGGAAACTTCCTCCAGAAGCTCTGGAAGGCATTCATTTGCAAAACACCGTCACTAGGGTCTCGTGTTGCGGAGAGCTTGGACTATGAGCCGGTGCAGAATGATCTTTACTTCAATCGTCTCAAAGCTCGCAGAGGTGCTACGCGTAAGGTATATGGGTACGAATTTGTCCCTGAATCATTGCTTACATTACTCTGTTCCGTCCACGTATCTTTTATCATTCGTATCTCTAGCTTTAAACCACCAAGAGGCTCGTGTTCCTGTCGCTGAGTGACTAGTTGCCAGAGCAGCATGATATCTGGTGGTGGTTACCAGGAGGCTGGTACAGGTACTCGGGGTTAACGTTGTTGAAGGTGGTCGTTATGATTATGACCGGTGTCCTCACCGGTGTAGTCGGCGTTATTGTATCGAGGAGCGTCAAAATGCTCATCGAGTACCGAAACTGGGCGATGGTCAGTCTGCACGATTATGGAAGCGCATCCCATGCCTTCCTCTTCAACCTGGCGTATGGATTGACCTTAGTGCTCATAGCGGCTTGTATGGTACGTTTTGCCGCTCCCTGAGCGCTCATCCTGCGAAGAGCTGAGACTCGCTTGCCAACTAAATCTGTACACTACAGGTGACATTCTGGGCACCCACTGCAGCTGGTGCAGGTGTCACAGCTGTGATGGCATACCTGAACGGTGTTCACATACCTAATCTACTTCGATTTAGAACACTGATCACCAAAGTATTGGGTGCTATTGCTGGAGTGGCTTCAGGCCTTGCAATTGGTCCCGAGGGTCCAATGGTCCACATTGGTGCCTGCATTGCATCAAACATCACCTACATCAACTGTGCAACAACAACTTGCCTCCGGCACGTGTGGCCCTGGCCATGTAACACGCTAGAAGATGGCAGCCAAGACTCTGACATGGGCACTGAAGTTGATGCTGATAGCTATGTCAGTGCAGCGACGCACAATCGCAAGTGGTGCACAACTTGGGAAGAACTGCATGAGGATAGCGAACACCGCGAGTTTATCTCTGCTGGAGCTTCTGCTGGATTGTCGGTGGGTGACATCTCTGATGACATGTCAGTGTACAGTCTCCATAGAGCGTACCTTCTTGTGGCGATGCTTTGAAATAATGAGTGGTGGCACACAACAGATATACATGTATCCTGGCTGAAAGCGAATGTATCCGTGCTTCGTTTTAGAGATGCTTCCCATCAGCGTTAGAAAGATTTACATATTTTTGTTTTCGTTGGAGGTCTGACTGTATGTATTTGCGAGAATGAGATCCAGAGCATTATTATAAACCATCACTTATTGGTGTGTGTTCAGGCTGCTTTCGGTGCTCCTATTGGTGGAGTGCTCTTTGCAATGGAAGAAGCAACTTCATTCTGGAGCAGAAAAGTTGCATGGCGTTGCTTCATTGCGGCAATATTTGCTGCCTTCGTGATGACATTCTGGGGTTCAAATGACGACATTCAGTCTTCCAGCAGAGGTATCATCACGTTTAATACGACATACACACTCGACAATCACGACTGGATGCGCCAATTCCCGTTCATGGTGATTGTAGCAGCTCTAGGTGGAGGTCTGGGTGCAGCTTTCAACACCCTGAGGCAACTTCTCTGGAAAGTTCGACCTAGCAGATTCCGGAAGAATCTGCGAGTTTTTGAGGCTGTTATGAGCATCTTGTACTGTGTTATTGTGCAGTTCGTGGCTGTCACGTACCTTGGAAGATGCACCAGGCTGCCTGATGTCTGGGAGGGTAAATTTGAGGTGTGGTCAATGCAGTATTAGTAATGCAATGTGCGGGGGGTCATTTTGGAATGGTTCTTAGGCAAGTTTGCATGTGTGTAGACCACTTGAACTCTACAC
>JAULKQ010070486.1:0-20065 GCA_032356285.1 Smithsoniella earleae | reverse complement strand
CATGGTTAAAATAGGCCAGAGACCCTTGTGGATACGCCTGCATCAACCAGTTGTGAGTCTCAATTCCAGAATATCTTTCGTCGCCCCTCGTGCTCCAGGAAAACAAGTGCACCGTGTGAAAAAAAGTAAGTCCTTCATGATCAATGGAATGTCACCACTATTTCGCACAATACTGAAGACTATTTTCACGCCACAATGGCTGAAACAAAGTTCATAAAGTATACTTGATGCTTACAATGGAAATCAGTAGAAAGATAACTCACACATGCCACTGCTCTCACATCCCATGTGGATCTTCAACTATCTCTACCAGTTGGATGTCGAAGTGTCCAACCATGATTCCACCTTAGCTCGGGAAGGGGGCTGACATTTTACAACTAGATTGCAACTGAGCTGTACCATAGATGCTTGCCCTGACCCTGGGATGTTTGAGACTAGAATGAAAGAAATCCATCCTCATTATTGCCCTTTTTGTCGTATGGTATCAAACGCTCAACACAGACTCTTGATATCCTCCAATGCACGATTCAAACTTAATGTGGTATTGTGAATATTTCTTAAATGTCGAACCACCAACATAGAAGTCGTAACCTTGTGGCAAGGATGAGCTGTATGCGAGGACGTGCACATCTATGGTAGATGGATGGCGGTGTGGTGGGTGGTGGGCTCTCCAAATAAACTGTACACTGATTTAGAGCTAATGTTAACTTAAAATTAACATAGTTTTCCCGACAATCCCTATCAGGCCACGGGCAAGGGAGCAACCAACCTTACAGATGACCTATGCAATATGTAACTGCCTGATGAAACAAAAACTGCCAACCATAATCAGCTGTTTGACACGGAACCTTCAAAAAACTTGTTGCTGTTGAATGCAATACTGTCCCAGTTGGCATGTATAAGTTGGGAAAAGACAGGGGGAGAAACATGCAGATAGAAAAATCTGAAGTGCCCACACCACCGGGCCAAGGATTGAATGAAGAATTCTCGACAATAAACAACCTTTGGCCAAACATGTTCAATCCCCTTGGATGCTACAACATTTTCCTTGCTGAGGACAAGGTTTATGTAACCTAGGACTTCCCTTAAATGTAATCAACATCTCCTTGCCACATTGTTATTCACTGACAGAGTTTCATGAATGAGTTGTTGAGGAGCCCAGTTTGAAATTCAGGTATGAAAGCCAACAACATACTATCAAAGGCAGTAGGATACTAGCATGACAGTGTCAGTGACTGGAAGGGCGATGCTGCCATTGCTGAAGTGAAAAACATATACCATGCTTGAGAGTTGTGTCACCAGGGATTCTGCCTGGCCATTTCATATCCTAGCCACTAGCTACGGTCTGGTATCTTGAAGTGTAATTACACTATTCTGCATCATTATTTTGGGCAGCTAGCACAGACAAAGAAAAAGCCACATTAAGCATAAACAGTCAAATTTCTTCTTGTTACGATTCTCAAGATATCGCTGACATGGTTGAAGTGACCTGCCAGGTGAAGGAGGTACATCATTATGCAGGATCATTTTTAAGGCACATGTACGCTCAGCACTGCATATGATTAAGCCCACTGCAAATATTTCATGTTCACTGTAACCTAGTAAAACTCTGAAGGTGAAGTCTGCAGACAAAGTAATCTCTAACTCAGCACACTCATTCATGCATTTCAAGCATGCAACCAGTTGAGAGAGTTCTTTTAAATGGGGTGGTACACCCTGACACCCTCTCATCCCAATAACCAAGACAACAACCCATTCTCCACATGGTTCAAGATTAAAATTGGTGAATGGGGAATGCTGGCTATTCTTGTTCATGGTTTCCCTACAAGTAATTAATTTATGAAATATGTACTGACTGTGCCCTGGGCATGAATAAGCAAGGCAGACATGCACACGTCTATTCTTTACTTCGGGTGACTGAGAGGTTCGAAGCACGAGCTGGTTCTGTTAATTCTCATAAGATCATTGCCACGGATATGCTTGCTCTCTCTCTGTTGAAAGCAAAAAAATTTCCTTAAGTCGAGTTAAGAATTCAGAATATTACCCTCATGGCAACCCAAGTCGCTTCGAGGTCCTTCACGTTCAGCGGGTCATCTTGGCTCTCAAAAGCACGAGTCACAACAAGGACATGGTGATCCACTATATTGAACTTATTCAATAGAAGTGTGTGCGTTTCACTGAGATGTTCCACCCACAGGTTTTCGTCATAAGGCAGAAATGGGTTGAATTGGCGCCCAGACCTACATCAACTCCTGTGAATCACCAGCATTGTCTGTACAACGATGAGCTCAGCACTCCTCTTTCATCTATGTTTCAGTACGTTATGAACGATGTACTTGAGTCAGGTATTATGTCTAGAATGATTCAAGCAAAGTGATCACGCGGTTCGTACTCTGTCTTGGGTGGGGCTTTGGGTTTTTCCTTTAGCGCATCGGCTACGTAAACAAGGAGATCAATTCCAAGATTACAGTCTTTCACGAGAAATTTCGTCGTAGGAATGCCCTTTGCTACTCCAGAATCGCTAGCGGAGCGAAAGACAGCTTTAATTCTGTTCCAGAGAACCCCATTGGAGCCCAGCATCTTGACTTCGTTTTGGATAATGAAAAACTGTTCCAAGCCTGTGTGCCTGAATCATGGTATCGCTGATGAAGAGCATGCACCCTTACACAGCTGCACATATCACGTGGTATACACTGGGCCATGTCTTTCTCGATGAACGCCTGGAATATAATCAGTGACCAAAAGCTCCAGTTAATCAAAAGCGATCGAGCAACACATTCAGCGTTGAGAGCGCATGCGCTTTCATGGTAACTTTTAGTCATTTTTCAGGGTAGTACCATGTTATACCGTATGAACTTTCATACTGACTGACTTTCTTACGATCCACGAAATAGATGGTGTATCATCGGCGCTAGCTTCTCGTCCTTTCGGAAATATTCTAGTTCCCTCTATAGACTGTTACGTACTTGTGATGGCCTCAAATATAAATTTGTAGCACTCAAGGAATCTGTTTGTGCTTTATGTACGAACTCTGTGTTTTTTTATATCTACATAAAATTTTTCTAAACAAAACCTAGCATCAATGCAGTGAATGAATGAGTAACCCATGCATTGTCCATCAAACTTCATGAAACTTCAGTTCTAGATGAAAGTCACCTGGGCCTAGCTAGGTCAAGCTCAAATAAGATGGCTCTTCATCTCAAAGTACACCAGGCAGTTGAAATTACTCAACCAGAGTCACATACTGTGCCTTGTAGTTCAGCTTTGATCCATTAGAAGTACTGTATCACAGTTTTTCTCCAGGCCTTCCCCATTGCTGACATGCATACACAAAGCTGCAAGGGTTGTGGTGATGATGCTTTAAACAAAGCAGTTTCTTTATTACCAAGGCCAATAAGTTAACAAGGAACTTTATACAGTCATCTTTCAATGATCTCAAGCTATATGCTGCCATTGTTAGCAAAACAGTGCTGGGTGAGATCTATAAATTCTGCCAGTCAGGTAAACAGAGAGCCAGGCAAGATGCAGTTGAGTAACTGTATTTTCACATCACCGCAGTGGTGGCAAAGCATTTATTCCACTTACAAACGCTCGAATGTTTAATATCGTTTGAATATAAGTTGAACAACAACCATTCTGCCAGCGATGCCAGAGTTGCATACATTCTAGACAGCATCTCAGAGCTGTGATCGTTAGGATCACCCTTTAAGGTTACAATCGTTGAGCAAGTAATGGTGTATGCTAGTGCCAGCAGCTCATAGCTGATGTTATTCAACTCTGAAACCAATAGACACAGTAGCTCCAGAACACCATGTGCTCACAAAAAACCCACCAACCATCTCAAGATCAAGTATCAGGCCCATTGTGAACCATTCACTACGCCAAACTCAAGGGTCAACATGCCATTGTGTTGCTGCGCTCATCGAAGGAGGGGCCCATTGGTACATGTACGCCTCAAGCTGAGGCCTGTAGTTCGTGGTCGTCTTCAAAGATCCTGTACATCGTTGATGCAAGATTTGACCCAGATCAATCTAACAGGATTGTGTCTGAGAGCATAATGCTCACGACCGAATGACAGAAACGATGCCTTCCGGGAAGGCTGTTGAAGTGTCTCATTCTACAAGCAGAATCCCGAGAGGGAAGAGTGTGATTTACCTGGCGGGTAAATCAGTTTATCGGTGGAGCGTTTGGGAGAGTATGCCTGAGATGAAACCCCTGATCGATGTCCACTGCAGGAGGAGGTGTGTGAGGATGCAAAGGGTAGACAGCGAGTTGCGTGCATGGGTTCCAGAGAGGTCGCTTGGCAGCGAAGACGAGCCACCTCTGATTCAAGTTGCTGAATCCGATGTTTGGAACAAAAGAACGTCTCCCAGGAGGGGTGAGGACACTTGGCATCGCAAAATGTTCTTCTCCTTCCTGAACAGGATCCCACACGTAGCAGAGCATAACCCTACTAAACTGCTATGGTAACATACGGATTCTGCCAACTGTGTGGGTGGAGAAAACCTGGTGGATGGGCAACTGTATGCCCTGTACCGTGGGTTGATCGGCCCCCGCATTTCCGAGCACTGGACAATTGTCGTTGTGGGGCACGTGGGGAGCTGGGGTTAGGGGGGGTGGACCCCGTCTTCCCACCTCCACACGTTTGGCAAGCAGTGTCGGCCAAGTGTTCTGTAGGGTTGTAGAGGGCCGATGGGATCTCTTGCATACTTGTAGGGAGTTCCTGGTAAAGTGAGCTGTCCTCAGAGCTCATGGCACAGCTGTACGTCGTGTGATTTGTCAACTGAGACTCTTGGACTCTCTATCAGTAGCATGTACCCATTCTGCTGAGTTGCTAGTCTTACAGCATGCTGAGATGTCAATGGATCATGCACGAGTGGGTCATCTAGATCAACACTGGTCAATGCAGTGTAGCTTTGTGTTTCCTAACAGCAGTGGCTGTCTACACGACGAAAAGGCCTGAATCTGAGAACACAATCGGCCCCAATGATGGTACTTTGAGTTGAAACAATGTTGCAACACAGCAGGTGCTCTAACAGTGGGTGTATGTTTCAATGATATGGAAACAAGTGCACACAAACCCGCAATCTAATTACAGAAACTACACTCCAAAAGGGCTTGAGTCAGTGTGGGTAGATACCTGATAGGGGACTGCCCTGTAATCTGGCTGCTTTGATCCACCTCTTCTTGCACTGCAGCGTCACAAGGCTTTTGTAAGGAGGCATCGGAACCACTCTGTCCACTCCATGACCCTGCAAGACTTGTATATCTGATGCAAATCTACACCATTTCAAAACTATATCAGATGAAAGCCCACAACACGTGCAAGAGCCTTCTGTTTACGATTGCAAGCTTTTTAAGCAGAGAGCTATGTACAACAGTGTGTGTACTTAAAAGGGATGTTAGCCTGAAATATAGCACAATCACAAGTACAAGTACAGTGTTACCATTCACAGTGTGTTTGCTCCTGTCGACCTGCAAGCAAAGACGATGAGTTTGTGGCTCAAAGGAAGCTGCCACATTTGCAAGAGATTGAATTGTGGTGATTGGCGTTCAGGGCATGTTCAAAACAGTAGGTAGTGAAATCATGCCGTGTTTTTCATCCTCTGCACTCTCATTCACTGGTAGCAAGTCTTTGAGATAGGCAACTTCATCAAGTGCATCCCAGAGGAGGCCCAGGGCAGCATCAAGTTGGCGGTCTTTCTCATCTAGTGCCTTGTATAGCTTGCAAGTTTGAGGGCAGCAGAGGGGGGATATGACGTTTTGAGTGGTGTTGCTGTGTGTACAACACCTTCTGCTACAATTAACCTGTGATCAAATTTTCCTCACAATCTGACACACTTTTCACCACCTTCCATAACTGTTGAAGATGGAAGCTCTGGTGTAAGAATCGATTTAGTGCCCAGTCACACAATGTTGAAACCATCCTCCCGCCTTTCCACCTCTCCACTACCAACCGCATGCAATTATGAGTGACCTATGTATTCATGTACTATGCTACATAAGGGAGAATTTGGACAGCTAGTGAAGAGCGTGGGCTGTGGGAAAGTACACTACATGACAGATTGTGTGAAACTTCGTTTGAATTCGTCTAGCTGAATGTTGTGCATTGTCTACGCATGCGCACTGCAACGATGTTGAAGTCATTCCAATCTAGTGGGAGTCCCTGACAGAGTGTTTTGAAACCAAGATTTGCTCAGCGAAACAGTTGAAGGATGAACATCGAGTAGATTTTGTCTACAGTGTTTTGCAGATTGAAGTCCGGCGCAGATGCCAACTTTTCTTGTAAATTTCGTTCAGTACAGTGATGCATTGTCACAAATACTGCTTGAATTGAAGGCATCTTGCATTATTTCATATCATTCGCGCGAAATAGAGGGTCATAACTTCCTGTGCTTGAAACAATGTGGAGTTAAAGTGGACACCTGCGACGTCGGAGCCGGACATGAATCTGAGAAATACTGTAGTCTCCCTCATGTGCACTTGATCAATGAATAACGCGAAATCAAATATCAATACCAAGTTTTCAACTGGCTGAGTGAACATGTTTAGATAAATTGATTTGTGAGAGGAGAGAAGAGAGACAAATGCGACTGTGGAATACCCTCAAGTAACATGAAACAGCTGTTTGAAGTTGAGCGACACTTATCTACGTGTTTGACATCGAAAGATTCTTAACAAGCGGAGGCGCCTCACAGTCCTTTAGTGTTTCGGCAATAAAACGGTTGTTCAAGCGCAACCGAGCTGAAACAAACCGCTAGCCACACACCGCTTTGTCGTCGTCCTCGAAAGTCTGACCAGTACCATTGCTTGGAGCCCACTGTATATCTTGAACAGTTCGACGTTGGGTTCCCATAATTTCAAAGATGTCTAGAAGTTCTCAGGACACCCAACCCGAAGCCAAGTATAGAATAGGAAGTGTGGCAAACAGTAAGGTCATCTCAAAGAAATCAAAAGTGTTTAACTCTATGGGGAACTCTGGTGCCTGATTGCTCGAATCACCTTGCTATGCCCGATGAGTATTATGAAGCATGTTCTTTCCGTCGTTCGACACAAGCACGACTATCTTACATGAAATCAGCGCGAGATGCTGGACGCATTCATCTGTGCCAAGCGTAGCGTTCCAACATTCTTAAGAGCTACACGTACCAGCGCTCGGTGTAGTGCAAGAACCCTAGCGCAAGCCTCACTGGGCTCTAGAACCCAACTCGTAGCTAAGGCTGGACACAGCGGAGTGTGAGGAATTCTGAGTTGTAGTTTTCACATTATAAGGCAAGAGAAAACAGTGCATGTGCACGGCTTCGCGTGGCGGTTTCACGAACGTGTTACGTGATGGAAGTTTTCAGATACTGCGAGTTGGAATACAAGATGCAACAGGGCCAATCTAATGTCAGGTGAAATTGGACTGCATGTATATAGGATGCATAAAGGATGCACAGAGGGAGGGTTAGGGGTTAGGGGTATTCATTCTATTTTCCTCTGCCCTGCAAAGATAGGATACAATCCCAAGTACAGATATGCATGTGTAGATATGTTATTGCGATCTTAACATCACCGCTGATGAGATACTAGGGATACTAGGGAGAGATCTATACTCACATCCAACAGTGATATTACGCGTTCATGGCCAGAGCAACTGATTTCAACTTATTCTCAGCTTACCAGGAAGCCTGACATGAGTAAACTCATATAAAGCACTTACCATCGATTGTGTGCTATCAGTGGGCTTTGCTCGGAACATGACGATACCAGCGCCAAAATTAAGCACACTCGATTCCGAAGGCGGGCCCAGGCAATGACTCTGAAACTTTTATGAAGCATAACTCTCTGAAAAATCTTGCTGAGATTCCCAATATAATTCTTTACGGCTGTATTCGATAGTGTAGGAGTCGTGTTCAAGCGGGGGACGGAGACATGTAATAGCAGCCCGCGATTATAGCTGGCTCCATAGGGAAGCTGTAATACATAAAAGCTACACTAGAATGTAAAAGTATCGTCACTGTAATGACAGAAGTACTGAAGAGCCCATGTCTGCCATGGAAGTTGCTGAGGTAGCTGGTAACGGTTGGCGAAAATGCATCTCACCAAGAAGCATATCTCACGAGAAGCCCTCAAGAGCAAAGCCAAGTTGAAAATTTACGTGTCACTGCTTATAAATAACTTTGGAGTGGAAACAATAAATATCTTACACCCATTTAGTGACAAAGTACGCTAGGATAGAGAACTGAAGCAGAGTGAGTCGACCAGCTGATTTATCTCAAGTGACTTGCGATCGCCACATGCAATTCGTAAACTGATAGTATTTTTGTCGTTGTGAGTTCACCTGGAACTCCGGTAGAACGAAGTTCCAAAAGAAAATAGTAGATCAGTGTGTACTGTGTAACCTAGCTTTCCAGCAATACCTCAAGAATTCCTCATATTTCGGTGCTGAAAAGCTAAGTCAACATGTCAATTTTACAATTCAACCTTAGCAGAACAACACAAGGATTCAACACATACTATCGGTTTCAAGGAACTTGAATCAGAAGGATCAACTTTTGAGTTCAAACATACCTTCACCTGTTATCACTACTACCTTACCCACAGGATAAAAGTCTGCGATGGTACTAATTTCAAATCCGAATAATCCACTCTGTCGTTGAGAAGCCAGGTGTCCTGACTGCAGCTGTTGGCATGATATTCGAGAATGCACTTGATTGACAGGAAGACTCTTCGGCTGGCTCGTATTAAGCTTTGAGCATTGTGAAAAATTCAACAAAAGAATTGCAGCGTACTCTTCTTTGCCAATCAAGTTGAGAGCATATTTCACTGGCAGCGACAGCATACATACACTGTGCTCAAGTAATAAGTCGTCAAAATGCAACATGAATAATTCGTCAAGCTCAAAGTGTAAGAAGCAGCTGCAGTAAACCGCGCAAAAACCCTAGAATTTCTGTACCACCAAGTTTGGATTGCCCGTAAAATCTATCAACGAAAACAATGGGTACCTCTTGCACACAGCAGCCAGCATAGACAGCTCGCACTATCATCTCCATCTGGAAAGCATAACCCTGCACATAGAATCCCTTGACGACGCATATCAGCGTTGACTCAAGGTACTACAATCGAGAAAGGATACAAAAAGTCGATTCGCAGGCCACAAGCAATATGTTAACAGGAGCACAGAATGAGTTGATGAAAAGCCCACTCTAAGTGAGAGCCGAGACTACTCAGTTGGAGGTCAACATACACTTGCAATGAAAAATAAAAGGCACAAGTTTTGATCCAGATGGATCAGCAGTACATATAATCTACATCTCTGCAAGGCTTACGTCAGAGGGGTGAACCTGGAAAACACTGCAAAAAAGGTCAAATCAAGCTCTCAAGGACACAACCACTACAAGAGCTGATGATGATACAAGGTGAGGCGTGATTATTCGGGAGCGAGTAAAGCGTTGCTCACAGTCAGCGCTGGAGAATGAGTACAACAGGAGACATGTAGATTGTGAGCACCTTTGATTGCACATGGTTTATGAGTTCCTCGAATACGCTACGTTTGTATAGTCTGAAGGAACCAGTCAGGTCACTGACTTGTGGCTGGAGCAGCAACTGGGCCAGAAGGTTTGCACCTCTGCTCGTGAACTTACGAACCATATCCCATCCATACACACCTCCGCCATTCTTATACCTGGTCCCGGTGACCACATCGCAATCAGTTTCCATCTGGCGTGACATCATACGAGGGATGTATTTCGGCTGCACCACAGCAGTCTACGTGGTCGACACGACACGCCGGCGAGATACAAGGGGGCGAGCGTGCAAAATTTCGTGGAAAACAAACGACACTTTTGGCAAGAATGGGACAATATTGCAAGTAACTGTTCCTTTCCAAAGATTTTGTTTACATTACATGCTATAAATATCTCGTTGCAAGTCAAGTCACAAGCGATACCGGTCGCACATGATGAGACAAATCTGCGTCCATGAGCAGCACGAAATCACCCGTTGCGTATCTAAGACCATGTCTGTACGCAGTTCCTGCAATATTTCGGGTTTGTTCATGAGTTAGGCACATACTTTTCGCCACTTGCACCATTGCGCAATATTGTACTCACCAAGACCGAGCTTTCCCTCCCGAGCTGCAAGAATCTGCGAAAACATATATCTTGAACCAAAAAATGTACACACATGCGTACTAGCATGGCTGACAGTTTCCCAGCCTTGGCAGGACTGTTTCTGTCAAGCTCAGTGGACGATGGTTCTTGTTTGTGAACAGTCAACATACCACGCGCTTGTCCCCATAAACTTCTTGCAAGTGTCTAATAACATCCTGTGTTCCATCTGGACTGTTATCATCCACAATCACAATTTCGTACTCCTTCCTACACCAGCGTTAACGCTTGTACTGAAGCGCAGTTCATACTTTGCCACTCACAAGACAAGTTAAGCCGCACCCAGTTGCTTTCAAGTGCTTATCAATGAGGTAGACAACAATTCCAATATTCACTCGCTCATTGTAAGTAGGTAAAATGATTGATAGCTTCTCAGAGGTTGAGCTGGTCACTTTTGCTGTCATAAAGCCAGGTTGTTGAATGTGAGGAGTGAAACGCCCAGGCTGAAGTTATTCACTTTATGAGAGGATTCGATATGAGAGTTTATTGCTAGATCAGCGCATTTATGGTTCTGAGTTTGGCATGAGAAGAAGTTCACGAGAATGCGCCAGTAGTTCCTGCATTTTTGTAAGCCGGCCTTCAATATAGCGCAGGGGACACTTTGAACCATGCCGACTTGATCGGCTGCCATCACGACTTGTGTCATCTATGGGTCAGGTTGAAGAAAAAAGCGGGTGCTGTGCCCGATATAGGGCCGGGATAGCGGGGTCCTTGTATATTATTGAGGCTTACCGTGTGGTAAATTATGCACTGTACGGACATCCATGAGCAATATTATACTCCATTACATAGATATGAGCGCTTTTAGCGTTTATCTATTGCTGAAGGCTTCAACATGTTCCTTATGCAGGTGAGCTGTCGCGTTGCATCCGCGTGCACACTTCATATTGTTCACTTCACTTCATATTGTTTCCCTAGGTATTGTTTAAGTCGACGTCGCCAGCGCTCTGAATCGCCACACAACGTTCGACATTATAGCTTGAGCTGTAGAAAGAACATTAAAGCTACTTGTGCGTCTGTCTCTCAAGCCTTGTACAAGATTAGCTGTGCAGTGCTATACAAGGACCCCGCTATCCCTGCCCCATATCTAGCACAGCACCCAAAAGAGCAGAATATGCATCAAGGATGTTCTGTACAGTCTGAAGGATACACTCTCGACTCGATAATACGAAACACGGTAACCCGTACAACCCCGCGAGTCCAGTCTTTTTGTTGACATCAGCGTTTCGTTCGAGCCTGGTGCCATTAGCTCATTCCTCCGACTATCTAGAAGCGTAACAATATGCATCTTTGTAACAATATACAAATAAGTCAGTCGTAGTGGTTAGGTATGAGGAACATTGATGGAATGGATGTGGAGGAGCGAGTAGTGTGATAGTCCTCGTAGCAGGGTAGCTTACAGTATTCCGTGTCGTCCTAGTTGCAGATCACCCATGGTAAGGACTCGATGAAAGCCTTGTGCAATATTGGGTCTTGCATCGGAGAGACTGTCCTATGGCGCATTGCTTGTGCCGTGACGAGGTCTACATTCGTGCGAACAGCATTAGATCACGATGATGACCTTCTTTCTACTCGATAAGCTTCAGGATGCTCGTTTGAAACGTAAGAATCATGGTTATTATTACATTAAATACTACCTTCCAAGGGGCAGAGTCCCTCGGTTTATTGTCACGAGGAGGTTGATGTTGCCCCCCGTGTTAATGATAGCCCACGTTTATGCAGACGATACAGTGGCTATAGCACCCATACCTGACAAGCTATAACGTTACATAACAACCGCAAAATCGCAAAGTGATTAGTGGGGCTGAGTAGCAAGTATTAACCAAAGTCAGGGCGTTCGACTGTTCTCCCATTGACTAGCAATGGAACACACTTATACAACGTACCGTGACAAGCAAATTACACCCTACACAAGTGGACCCCGGTTCTTACAACTCTGGTACTAACCACTACCGTACAAATGCATATTATCAACTGTGTGCTCCGCCCTACTAAAGAAGACTTATGAGAAATCGCAAAATGGTATTCATGTTGCAAGCTAGGTTATTTTCAGGAACATTTTCTCTGCGAGAGGTTTATTGGCATGTGCTTATCGCTTGTACATGGCATGTAAAACAAAATTTTATTAAGACAGTTGCTGCGTGAAGCAGCCCTGGAGCATGGAAGAAGTTGTATTTGGCAGGATGGGCATTATTTTTTTCAAATATTACTGGCATGCTTTTTAAACCTGGGTCACTGAAGTATTTGAAGAAAAGCCTTGAGGAGCCTTGTTTATTTTCCGCTCATTCTCAGAGTCAAACAGGAGTGAGTGTAGCCTGCTACTATCTGTTTCACAACGTGCCAGCACGCATTTTCGAACAGAATTCAGCCAAATTCAAGCTCTTTACAACATCGGAATACTCCCAGTTCGAAAATTGCACTTAACAAGGTGGCTATCTGATTTGTGCAAGAAATGTACATGAATTCAAAAGCCTAAAAGAAGGAACTCAAATTAAAATTTCAGAGACAAGGGCCACAACTTCATCTTGTCGAGGTGCAGACTACTTTGTATTGAGTAGAGCATCTTCACAGTACTGTTTCACTGCTTCCCAGCTTCTTACCACTGTGATATTTTCATGCTTCATCCTGCGTAGAGCATAGATCGTGAGAACCTTCAATTCGAAATTCCTGATAGAAAGTATTCAAATCCATCCACCGCAGACTTGAACTTGAAAATAAGGTCTTTCAAAATCGCATAATCGCAGTGACTTTTAAAAATTCTATGAGTGCGACTCTGCATTTGACAACAAAGAAATTTACTTCATGCTTGCAATCGAGGAAACAAGACAAGCACTGCTTCAGCAGTTGGGCAGCAGCGTACTCTGGAGGTTGAGCAGACCATGGGTAACCTCCGTAACCATTATTTTCCCAATTGAACAACAAAACTTCTATCCCTTTCATTGCGCACTCATACGCGTAACTAGGATTATCATCAATCAGGATTGTAGCCCCAGCATCGATACACATTTGTGACTTGCTCCTCGAGGACCCTGACTTCGCCCAATGGTTGCCAAACTGTACGTCTGAGAACACACCATCAAAGTTTGAATGTATCCACTGACATGTTATATCCTGGATAGCGTGTTGGCGGGATGTGACCACAACCAGGTCAATTTCCGGCCGGGACTTCAACTCTTGAAGTACTTCTACAGCTCCTGCTTCCACTATCCAGCTCAACGTGCAGTCATCCAAAGGCGCTCGGCCAGGAAATAATGCGAGAGTAGTATTGCGACACACCTGGCACAACCGGTATGCCTTCCAGGAAATATGGGGATTTGAAAAATTCATGCACTAAAAATGTTGATCTCTCTTGGTCACACTTCCATATCTACAAGGAACATGAATCCAATGATGAATGGCCAATATGGAATAAAAAGGAGCTCAAGTTTTCAGAGCCTTGAGAGTTGGCGTACCTTGGCGTACTCGTACACCCAGAATTCATCCACCGAATGTTTCAACTGATGCTCTTCAGAGCAGTACTTGCACAGCGTAGGTAGGAACAGTCCCAAAACTGCATCACTTGTGGACATAACATCTAAAGTAAGCCTGCTTTGATAGCTGACGTCGTTTCGATTACAGGCAAGTGGCCACACTCAATACCTTCATCCACATCCACGGCAACCCGGAGATGGTTATAATGCTTCTCTGCATGTCTCTGGGTTGTGACGTGTCCAGGAGTTCCTACTTGAGAGCTTGGGGCGCGAACTCCGGAAACATGGACACATCGAGATGAATTCCATTTACCAAGCATGACAGAATCAGACAAATCTTGTACTCACTTTTATCTTTTGATACTAATGTACAGCTAGCGGATGGAATAAAACGGATAGAACCAAGTAACCAACCGTGTCTAGTACTCAAGTACTTTAATGGACCTGCAGATGCTAACGTTTAAGATTCGTAAGCATCAGTCAGTGGAATAAGTCCTTGGCGATGAGAGTAAATATGAGGTATTCTATTAGTGAGTCGTGGCGACTTGGGACTGGACCTGCTCACTCCGCTGCGAGTGCTCACTGGGCCGTGCAATACTGGCGCTGTAAGTGGTAGCTTCGAGAAGTTTCGGGCAGTGCATACCGGCACGAAAGGCATTCGAAAGGCCGCAGTCACAAAAGCGCTGAAGAACAATGTGGCACACTATCTATCCAGAAGTTCTAAGATGGACTGCTGTTTGTGCATTTGCCAGCCACTGTGAACATGTAGATATTATTGAATATACACGGCGACCTTCGTGGTGCATGCATGAATACCTATTGGAGTTTGGAGCTGCGTGGCTTGCACTGAATAAGTGAGCGCACGAGTTAAACAAGAAAAGAGTAGTAGGTTGTTCTTGAAGGTGTATTTTCTTGCAACGAGGGTTTCTCAAGTTTCAATACTATGTGATCTGGTCGTAGTCGCAAGTCAAGAGAGACAGAGAATTGCCTTTTTTACGGAACCAAAGGTCACAAGATCTCCAGTGCCAAAAAACCACATATGTCACGGCTGAGACGTGTTGATAGAAAAAGCCTAAATACTGTAAAAGGCGCGAACGGGTCTCAGCTACAATGGACCCACAGGCCTTTTTCTTCTCGCTTATCGCGTCCCTTTTTAACTGCCAATATAGAATTCGGCCTTTTCTCGAATTTTAACATGTCATAAAATCAAATAACACATCTTATCAGGCTCCTGGGATTCAGTGCTTTCAATCAGTTTAGTCCCTGCAGCCACTAATGTGCCATTGAAGCGTGCACAAGCAACATGTGCAGTACAGAACCGGGAATTCATTGGCACGAACAAAGAAACTGCAACACAAAGCCCCACCCATTTATTATGTATTCATTCATTTGTGGAACAACTGCACTTTGCAGTATTCCCCTTGTACGTTTTGGTCACTTGCGTCCGAGCAACACGCAAGCGATCGCTATGGCGCACCTGTGTTTCACGTGCTCTGCAGTGAAAGTACCAGCAACCAACAATCATCAAGCTGTTAGAAACTAAAGACGCGTTGCAGCTGTTGGTCTACGCACGGTTGCACGTGCGCATTTCATTACCCACTTCGGGCGAATGCCATGGCGGGTACTCATACACAAACATGACAAAACGCGCTTCTTGTGATGGGGATTTTCCAGCAATTCCAATCTATCACAGGAAAGCTCTGGCAAGACGATTCTCACAATCCACCAGGTAGCGGTAGGGCTGCCTCATCGTATGGGTCTCACGCTGCTGTTCTCAGCGTGGAGCAGCCTACCGATGCACCGGAGGTTGGTATCCAATATGAACCATTTCACACACGGGGATTGACGCTGTGTTTCGCCAGTTATGGAACTTGGGGTAAATATAAACACTCTTGTTACCTTGCTCAGCGACTTCATTTTCCCACTCAAGCACATTATATGCAGGAGTTCGACCTTATAGCCTTACGAACCACTCCAGAAGGCTTCTCTCACCCAGATTTTGACGTTGGTACTTTTGAGCTGAACGAGCTAGGGAATCGATGTACTCCAGAATCTATAGCAGAAGTGCAAGCACTTCGCGAACGTCAGCTGCATGCAAGCTTCCACAATCCAATTGTTATTACTTCTTCAACAGGAAATGTGTGTATATCTAGGGGGGGACACGTATCATCCATGTCGTGACGCTGTATGCAGGTGCAAATACAACAGCTAGTTCACCATGTAACCGCGAATACGGATAACCTAACCGCGGGAATTCAGACGTGTCGGGTTGTTGGAACGTTGCTGAGGCAATCAATAATCAGTAACCACAGAGCAAGGCGGAGTTTACAAGCAGCTGAAACAGATTCAGCGACAACTCTCAAGGTTGCTGCGCTGTACAGACGGAATCAGAATCTTGTGCGGGTTATAGACATTTGTTCTTTCATACTCTGGCTTCACCAAAAGGAAGCAGAAGCCGAGTGCGACGCTATCTTGTCCTCGTTACTATGGAGCCAAGTATGCCACACGATAAATTTGTTCATCACACAGGGCGACGGTTTTACGATGGAATCAGCTTATTAGATTTATATTGTGGTGTGACAGGTACAATTATGGCAACCGCGACTTGAAATCCTCTGTTACACAAGGGCATAAGATTACTCACATTGGATGAAAAGATCACTTCATCACGCATGCGCTGATGTCGTTGAAAGTTGTTGCGGACTTAATCTGCCTTAAATACTCCACTTTGTGCTGATAAATGTACATATTCGAGGAATTTAACAAGCAGCCATCTTCGAAGTATATCAACAGGTTTATGTTGTAGTTTGCAGCCCCTTATTTCTCTGGTGTGGACAGTTATCTTGTACAATGGCACCTATGCTTAGCCTCTTAATGTCCTACTGCTGTTTGTGATGCAAATATAACAACAGAATGCGTTTTGTTCGGCTGTACCTTTTTGCTTCACAGCACGCACTCATGATATTATTCTGCTTGAATGTCACATTCGCTGTGTCATCATCAAGAGGGACATGGTGATTATCTTCCAGTGCACATGTTAGTGGGGCTGGGGGTCACAACTGGGTAGAATATCATGGAAAACTGGAGTCCACTTCACCAATCAGATTGAGAGCTAGGTTCAGGGCGATTAATGCCGATTCATGCATTGCTTCACGTGGCGCAAGGTATTCTACAGTCTCCTGTACTCCTTGTCGAACTGCCTCTTCACTGAGGTATTCAAATACACTATATTCACCCGCTTTGAGGGAAATGCTACTAGACTGCATGGCTGTGTATGCTACGATGCACAACGCTGGACAAGCAAAGGTGTGTAGCTGTTTGGTAGTCAATAAGAACGTAATAGGAGCTTGTGAGAGATCGGGAGCAAATCTAAGCGCCTGGACAAGTGGTTACCAGCGGCCTAGCGCTTCAGCTGAGATCACGTGACGGGGCCTGTTTGTCTTCATCTGTCTTGCGGTTAACTGGTGAAAAATACCATAATGTGCCACATGGGAGCAGTTACAAGCGACAGTGGACTTGAGGATGTATGGTAGCCTTGCCTGTATGCAGTGTGTCGGTGTTCTCTGCCAAGCGGGCTGCTCATGCCAATGAGAATGGCAGTATTGTTGCCGTTGGCCAGGCCATGATGCTTCTGAACAGCCTCCATGCTAATCTGAAGCACCCCTTGCTTCACCATCTCAGCCTTCAAACTCCCTTGGCGAACCATGTCCATGCACAGCAGTCGCAGGTGTCACAACTGGTGACAGTGGTCATCAGAAACGTCTGTTCCAACGACTTCAGTCCTCCTGATTTCCAGAACCTAGTATCGCTACACGTTCTGAACGTGAAGAGTGGAGCCGACTTGCCTCAGCGCATTCGAGATGCTTTCCTTGGCATGGTGGGTCCTCATGCTGGCCAAATTCATGCAGCAGTCTGCTCTGCCTTGGGAAATCATTCGCCAATAGTCAATGGGAGTATGGCTTGTGGTGATGCAAGCCAGGTAATGTCTACAGGTGACCTCGAATGACCAGTTCGCGCATGGGGAAAGGCCTGCTGCTCTGCTACAAACTTTGCTGGCCCAAGAGAAAGCAATTGCTGTAAGTGGGAAGGCGAATGCCAACAGCAGAGACGACCCCGCAGCCACAGTACCGGACGCTGAAAGGCCTCTTGCTGTCCTGTACCGTGCCATTCCTGCTGTCAAATTCCGAGGGGTAGCTGAGCGTATGATGCAGCTTCAGTTCGGCTGGCTCCAGACATTCCACGCCATGCAGCTTTTTGTCCAGGTGCAGTCCACTTTTCATTTGAGCTGTCATTGAGAGCAGTTTTGGGCTCAAGAGGTTGTCAAGTACATCCCCCATTGTTTTGTGTAACAGGTATAGGCTTTTTTGTGAATTCTTGGGATTCAGAGCGAGTTTTCTGTGTGCTTGTGCTCTGTGGCTGCGTGCACGTGGAGAGGTTTGTACCAGATGGGAGGAGACTGGGAGATCCCCTCCTGGTTGCCCGCAGTGGCCAGAGAGCTTTTGGGGCTCAGCCACTCTTCAGCTAGGGTGTTTTTAGTCGATTGGCAAAGGTAATGTGCGCGGGGAAGTTCCACTTGTGGAGGTGGACAAAACTGAGTTTGTGAACATACCGTACGAAGATACGTGACAAAGGGGCCGTGAAAAGCATCAAATGATTTTACAACATGAGCGTCTTTTTTGTGCAAATAGGCTCGTAAATTCACGATGCTAGCAACCCAGGTACAGCGCGTGGTAACTGCATCGAAGCTCGTCAGACATCTCGAAACAATGGGAATTCAACTGAGCGTTTTCATTGTGGGTGTGCGCGTTCAAGTGAGTACCAGGCCTGTCATTTCCGGAGTGATTGGTTGTTCGCAGTACCTTGACTCATGCAAGTCTGTACTGCAGCTGCAGATCAAGTTGTCCTATTGGCATTTGTGGAGGGCTTTGGAATTAAACTCATCAATTCTATGCCCTTTCCTCGTACCGTTCAGAAGTTTGTCATCACCTGGAATGCTGCTCGTATCAACCTGCAGGGCGAGGTTTCGTTATCAGAAACGAAGTAATGGTGTCGCGAGTCATTTGTAAGACCGCGTGCACCAAAGTTTTTTCGTTTTGTGTGCCAAGCATTAGCCTGCGAACGTCAGTAGGTCTCGGTGACTCTAGTTCAGGAGTATAGGAGAAATAGCTGAGGTTTGGAGCGCACATGGAGATCTAGACGCTTACTTGACTTGTATACCTCTCCTTGTCGAATGATGAATTGGTGGTCAAACTGTATGCAATTCAAAACAATTCTCACTGCTAGCTCTTCCCAACCCAAGTAACAGTGCCTACCTGAGACAATCCTGGATAGTAGTAGCCAACTGGTAGCCGCTTGTGTAGATTAAAAGTCTTTATCACACAATATATCCTGGTTGGAGAACGTGCTGAGAAGCTAATCATGGCACGTAGCAAGGTGTTCAGATTTGCCAATACCATCTTAGTGTGGCACTTGTGCTGTAAAACGGAAAGGATGGATAGTCACTTTTTGGACAGGACAGCCCCTTTTCATTTCTATCGTTCCGACGTTTGCTGTACAGCTGGACGGAAAAAAGAAGGTTGCTTTTGACAACCAAAAAGACAGCACAAATCAACTTCTGAATATTTCTTCTTTTTTGAGAGCCCGAGAGCTTGAGATCCGACACACTTTGGCCACGCTGAATTGAAGAAACAAATGTTTCGTTCTTATCATAATTTTCGTGGGTTGTATCATCACAGATCAGCGCTTTAGGGCAAAACACATGAAAGCACTGTACTTGCTTGAACGAAGCCCGACAACATTGGATGGGACAAGAAAAATTTTTCAATTGTTGCGAAGTGTATTTCGAAGTTACCTTTTTTTGGACAGACCGGTGATCCTTTACATTTTGTGCGGTGCATGGCAGCACAGACATTAGTCAAACTTGTAGCCACACGTTCCCACCATGCCCTAATGTTGTTAATGTAGGAGCAGCAGCAAGAAGCAAGGGAGATGCTGGCGTCTGCGGAGGCTGGCATCAGCCTCAAAGCCGACTGGTCGTCTGGGTTGCCACACATCCGCTCAGCACAGACAGCACCACTGAGCCATAACCTGGATAGTGATGATCCAGTGGCTTGTCCCCCTCCAGAAGACTTTTCAGGGCAGCCTGAAGTATGCACCCCCACTGGTATGTCCCACTGAAGTTCAAGCAGGTAACTTCTCGCTGTATACCATAGTAAACACAGGCCTTCGCCAGCTTTATCACCAGATTTGTGTCAGTTGCAAAACAGCATTGTTTCAAAGCTCCCCCACATGAAAGGGTGGTGAGCGTGCAGGAGAGGCGTCTGGTGATGGGGTGTGTTCTAACAAGGACACAGGGAAGGGAATGCAGTTCCTAGAGTCACTGCGGCAGCCGTGTCTACCAGAGTCTCCCGGAGTGAAAACGGTGACCCGCACCTCATCGGTACT
>JAULKQ010070475.1:0-20077 GCA_032356285.1 Smithsoniella earleae | reverse complement strand
TATCGTGTGTTGAGTTTCAGTTCACTGACTGTACTTTACTTGGAGTCATAAGCGCGGCTCTGGTATTGCCCAAGCCACGATCTCCAATTTTGCAAGCTTTTCACGGTCTACGGATGTCAGTCATCGCCACTCGTTGCGGTGAAGCACGGCAACTCCCAGTTTCACACAATGATAGCCTTCACCTCAATTTATTCCCGAAGCGTTCGTCCAACTGCGCCGAGGGTACTCACTTGGATGCGAAGACCACCGGCAGCCAATCCAACTAGTCAACTTGTGAGGCTGCCTTTTCAGACAAGATTTGGGCGCGTAGTGTAAGAGTAAGAAGACTTGTTTGTCCATCTAATAGGTTCTGTCTATGATGGCACGTAAGCGTTGGTTTCAGCCGGTTTGCTCGGGATTGCAGCTTTTTGTAGGCGAGGAGCATGCGACATTCCGAGGTTGGCGCTGTAAGGAAATAGCGGTGAATATTGACCCTCGTATCGCAGATAATCCTCTTTCAAGAGAATAATTAAGCTCAACATAGCTACTGTGACTGTATGCAATTGTGTATGTGATGCGTGTTAGGCCTGACTTCGCGGTCGATTGTAACAATGGGGCTTTTCTTGTGGCATGTACCGTGCGCATGGATGGCAGTGGCAAAGAAGTTTCACAAGCTACAGCAACTATATTAATCAATCTTTGTTAATTTTCTCAGTGTTGTGCAGTTGGCAATGTCCCGAACAGGCAGAGGCTGAGAAGCAGGTGGATAGAGAAATGGGCTGCCCGCCGAGCATGCCGAGTGCACGAAGAGAATATGATCTGAATAAGATGGTCGTAGGGACACTTGAGCGGTCAGCTGGCCAGGAGATAAGCGCTCCTCTCAAGCCACACCATACTAGCACAGTTATCGAACAAGTCCACTCTCAACATGCCAATTTCACACGCGATAGTCCCAATGCACATATAATCGAAGCTCGCCATAGTATCACCTTAACTTTGAAAGAGCTTGGTGTGAATGGTGCTCTTTTATTGCGCTCGTAGCTTGTGTTCAGCATTGAGCGGTTCGACTATCGTACAGTAGATACTTTCTCGTCTAATTCGCTGGTTTCAAGTTGCAACACCCTAAATTTGAAAAGTCTGCATAAGTACTCTAAACGGCACGCGCGTAATTAGTGGCACCTTGGTCGTGCTCGAACATGCTAATCCTTGCGCTCACCTCGTTGCGTTCTCAATTGCTGCTGGTCCTTGAGTGTGCATTGATCCCCCCTAGACATTCTTTTGGATAGCGTTTCCCTTTCTGCATGTGCATTGTGTGTCAGTAGGCTGAGTACTTGACTGCTGAATGTGCTGGGGGACGATACACTCAAAGTTCTATTAGTTTGTTGCATAGCGGCCTTTTCTATCGTTTGTTTCATGTCAGAGATATGTTCATGAACTCTACATACGTGTCGAGCTACCCTTGCTTCTCTGTTCGCCTGCTCGTTTCTCTAACACCATCCACCTCGCTAGACTTACGCACAACGTCACTCAAGCTACTTGCACAAACACTAGTGCCATGCATTCACCTAAGAAATGCACTGTCGCCTCGGAATGTCTTACTCTGCTCTCGCACACCAATGGGTGAGCCCCAGCACCGACAAGCCCAAGAGCGTCGGCACGATTAAACTCTCTATGCAAAATCTCGCAACCCATCCAGCAATTGCCTTATGATGAACTGATTGCTAACCGGCAGCAAGCTCGAGGTATATCACACTCAGCGCGACCTCGGACCGACCAAAACCATTGCTAAATTTACCAACAAGCAACGAATCTCTACGCGAACAACCAGCACAGCACCTGAGACCGCCTACAGCAGAACATAATCAATCGATATGTTGCTTGCTTATTATTTTGGACGAACAATTTTGCGACACACATAACAGACACTCCATCAATTTCATACGATAACTGGTATGTACAAGAACTGTGCTACTATGGTAACGGCCCAGGAACAGACACCAAACGCACGAAGAAACGCAGGGTATTCCTAAGGTAGCCTAGAGGCGTTGAACACACAATCAGGGTGCAAGAGCAAATGGACGACAGTATGACAAGCGCCAGGATCAGCATGTTCGAGCAAGTAGACAACAGTTGTCATGCGTGCGCCAGCCCAAGTAATTGTAGGGCCTGGTTGTGTCTAGTTGTGCAGGATATTTCAAACTTAGTGTGATGCAGTATTTCAGTTGACTTGAACCAATAACTACACCAGTACAATTGACCTCGGCAGCGCAAGCGTTGGCGCGTTGGAAAGAATTGCGCAATAATTAGCCTCGCAGGAAAGCGTTTCAAGCATACTTGGATTCTTTCCCACTGCCAACTCCCAAGTTAGCGACATCGTGTGCTGTGGTTCTTCGCTGAGAGCTGAATGATGGACACTACCCAGGCATGCTAGATCCACAAGGACCCAGGACGACGCACTGTTGCGTTTATCGTTTAGCTGCTCTTATAGTACAGTCTTCCGTTCGCAACCAAACCCAGCTGCTAACTTACCGAAGAAATATGGGTACCAACCTGATGCGATGCGGATGTTGAGTACGTGAACAGTTCACCACTATCACGCATGTAGCACAACTTGTTCTTGGATATTTATCTCCTTCGTCTCAGTTGAGAGAGGCGAGTGTATTAAGCTATAACAAAGTACGCTGTGGTACTTGTATCGATTCGAAACCTCGCATGCTCTCTGCGAACTCACACTTCCTGTGAATGCTCCAGTCATCAACAAATAAAAAAGGAATACTTATTTTATCATATAATCCGGGGCCTTCTATACTACTTGGGTTATAGGATGGTACCGTAGGTTTCCGGTGGTTGCGAGTGTACACTGATGTACGACTGCAGAATCATCTAGTGTGGACACGCATCCTGGTGCATGGCATTATTCGCAATATGATGTAACCATTAAGTGAACGTGAACGAATGGAGGAGAGATGTTGAATGTGGTAATCGTGACGGGAGGTTGCGAGCGCTTGAATTGTTTGTTTATGCATGAATAGCTTGTGCTTGAAATATGGTGATGGTTTTATAAATTAACTTGATTTAGTACAAGTATAGTGCTTACTGCTGGATCCGAGGCCTGTGCCACAGAGATAGGCAGCGCTCATGCTAGCCAGTAGAAAGCGAAACCTGCAGCTTTACCCACAACATAGCTGATAGAGTCGCACTGGTAAGGCCTTGAGGAATGGATTCTGGGATTCACTTGGAGCATTCTTCTCAACCATTAACCATAGAGCAAGCGCTGTTATCTCGCTACGCTGGGATGCAACATTCCCCATCAACGGATGGCTTGCCGCATCCACGGCTGTAATTGCAGATGACTGAGGTATAATACATATAGCCTACAGCAACACAATATATGAAAATTGTTCGAAGCTTGAGAAAGCATTAGAACCGTACTGATGCAAACATAATGCAAGAAAGTTCCGTCTATGCTTTCAACGTAGCCCGTTATGTCTACAAAACAAGAACTGGAGTGATTATCGACTTGTCTTTATTCAAGATATTACATTCATTACAGTTGTCATATAAAGAGGAGCAAACTGCGCTCTACGGCAACAAGAACGTGCGGAACGTCCTCCGCTCTACCAGACACTATAAATCAATTCTGGACCCAAGCTTGGACATAAACATCTCAACGTTTATCATACTTCAGTCGAGAGGAACAAGTTGGCTTACAAGGTCCACTGATGGGTGTATGAACATACTGAACGATGTGCATCGAAAGTTTTTACTGTACCCTTATTATCCTGTGAAAGAAACCAACACAAGCCGATAACACCATCTTTGGCTCCCAGTTGCTGAAATATCATAAGAACTACATACCTGAGAACTTCGTATATCTGCAATTGCGCAGCACCCGCTTGCACTTGGAGAACTGCTGGAAATACGGCCCACATCGACTTGTGCGTCAACTGATAGCTGCTCCTTGCAATATTCGTTCAGTTCGGTTATGGATTTCGAGGTATCTTTTTGGAATGCTGCGGAAACCCGTTTCCGTTGTGGAGCTTGAACGCTTAACATAGAAGTGCATGCTGCGTAAGGTACCCTGCAAGATAATTTCCCAGGATTTTTGGGAATGTTAATCTTCATATCGGAGAATTCACAGTTCGGCGAAACACGAGCCAAAACTGGACACAAGAGCCTCGAATTGCAGTGGTGTCAAACCGCAAAATACCATGTCAACGTAATGTTATTTGCAGGCTTATAATTCTGTCGTTACTGGGTTGATTTTCAAGAGTCCATCGTGGGCCTACTTGCACGTGTGCCGTGGGAAGCTGACTACTGAATGGGGCAACAGTACCTTGCAAGGCCTTGAGTGAGGTATTGGAAACTAAATTGTGGAGAATAATTCACCATTTATCGGGAGAATCTTTACGCCTAACTGCATCCATGCATGAGGGTGCAACTTCAGATTTTCAATCCACATGATCAGGCCGAATCGTCACGGTACGCCGATTCCTATCAGAGGATGGATTCAGTAGCTTTTGGTACACATAAAGCCAGCGGAAAGAAATACAGGTCACCAGGTGCAGTTAGCAACGAAGACATCAAAATACTTCTAGCTCCACTGTTGCAATCCAAAAATGCCTGTCAACGTTACAGCAAAGTTCAACTTGCCCAAATTCGGGACAAAGCAGGTCACAAAGAAACCTGCGCCAAAGGCTGGAACAAAGAAGATTACACCAAAGAAGTCTGGCACAGTTGCAACCGGAACCCGCACCGGTGGAGTGGGATACCGCAAGTTCGACGGAGATTCACTTTGGCTGCCAAACACTACACGACCAGAGTGGTTGGACGGAACACTTCCAGGTGAGCATTTCACCTTCATTATACGTCTTTGTGATGGCCGGAACGAAGACTTGGGCACGGTCGACGTCATCTGGACCAGCCCTTGAAACAACTTTAAGTTAAGATATTGTGACTATCTTCCTAGCAAATGCGTATCATATGTCTCGTAACTTCGCTTTTTGTGGAAGCTCACTGTTGTTGACGTGTAGACCGCTGAACTGAGCAAGCGGATCTGGTACTGAGGTGGTCACATGTCCCTTCTGATTTCAGAAGCCTTGCGCGAAAATAGTTCCATTATGCGTTAACTTTTTCATGAATAAGCACCAGCGGGCATCACAGTCCTGAAGTCTCTAATCGGGATGTATCTCGGTTTTACGAGCTGCCATGATTCGCACCCTGCTGTCATTCAACATGTTTCCAAGACTTGAGTTTGAGTTCCAAAGTCTACTTTTTGTTGTTGAACGCTTGGTTCTTCCTCAGAATCTGAGATCTCTATCGAACGATCCGTCCATTGTAACTTCTGATTCGCATTCCCTCGATGCAGGTGACCGTGGATTCGATCCTCTTGGCCTCGCAAAGCCTACCGAGTACCTCCAAGTCGAACTGGATGAGCTCGACCAAAATGTTGGTAAGAATAAACCTGGCGAGGTGATCGGATCATTCTCATCTCGCTCTGAACAGATCTCCGGAGCTGAGTCCCTTCAACCGTACAACGATGTGCGCCTCTAATGATTGAATTCCTCTATTTTTATCGGTATGTTGTAACACGTGTACTGAAAAGCAAGCGAGTTTGCAGGTGTTTGGTCTTCAGCGCTTCAGGGAATGCGAACTCATCCACGGAAGGTGGGCCATGCTTGCTTGCCTTGGCTGCATTGTTGCAGAAAGTGCAACCGGAGTTTCCTGGGTTGAGGCTGGAAAGGTTGAACTCGATGGCGCACAATACTTCGGTCTGAACCTTCCGTTCACAATCACTCAACTTGTTTGGATCGAGGTTCTTGCTGTCGGTGGAGCTGAGATCTACCGCAACACCGAGCTTGATCCCGTCAAGCGTTTATACCCTGGTGGTGTGTTTGATCCTTTGAACTTGGCAAGCGGTGTTCAAGGTGAAAGGTTGAAGGAAGCAGAAATCAAGCATGCACGTCTTGCCATGGTCTCATTCTTCGGCTACGGTGTTCAGGCGCTTGTGTTCGGCGAGGGTGCACTTGGATCTTTAGCTTTGTTCGCTAAGAACCTCAACGGACAGTAAATTTTAGACAAGTTGACAGTCGAGGTATTTTGTCACTTTAATCGGCGCTGTGTTGGGTCGCGTTGAACACATGTACTTTTCACCAGTTGTGCGAACCACATCCCTCGGGAAATACAGGGAGAACCCTGCTATTGTGTCAAATGAGCAGTTAGTCATACAACTCGCTGTACTCCTGGTGAACATTCTTCGCTGAGTATGTACATATATGTAATGAAAAATCCTTGAACAAGTTGGTATATTCATCGTCAATTAACGGTTTAGCGCAATGTCTCATCACGGTACTTTCAGAGGAGAATTGGTAATAAGTACTCCCATAGCTGAAAGTATTCCCCACCGGGTATGGCAATATAGAGATAATGTCTACGTATCGTGCGATGGGATAAATCACTTCATTCAAGTTGTGCAACTCTACTACAGCTTGTCAACAGGTTTATTTCTTACTTGTCCATGATGCTGTCATACTCAAAAAAATCACCACTTGACACTACGCATTGAGCAAGTATTGCAATTTACATCGGATAAAGGGTATTATCACAAGCTCCAGCGAAAAATATTAATGATGGAGCTTAATCAATCTACGATAGATATTGATTCATATTAAGCATAGCATGTTCCGTGTGTTTGCAGACATTGAATTTCCATGGGCAAAATCCCACATTTCGGATGTTGTGTTGACTTGTTGCAGAATCTACGCGGCGTTCTGGGAATATTGCTGAACATAAAGACCAGAAATATGACAAGTAAGAATTGTGTTCACAACTATATTCCTGAAGCTGCGCAGATATCCGGAGCCGTTTATATCAGCTATACTGATCCGTCGAAGTGCTAACTTCAGCTAACTGACAATTATTATATGAGGTTCTGTATATTTGTTTACAACACATCTGTCGTCGAGAAAGGAAGGCTAAGCCGTCATGGCTAAACGTCCAGAGACCTTGCACTCACTCAAACTACGCAACCTGCTCAAGTAGCATAACAGCAACTTCATCCTCATGCAGTCAACTTTCAATTCAGTTGCTGCGTTTATGGGAGAGATAGTTGAGCGATGTCACACGTGAACGGCCAAAAGGTAAATGAAGTGGTGAAAGTTATAGCGTTCTTTCTTTGTTAAGTTACCAGCGTACAAGGTATTGAACAATGCAGGGAAAGTTGCAGAACAATGCACGGAGTAAGTAACGTAATCGACGTTATATTTCATGATGATGATGATGTCAATGAATGCATGGTGTTGATTGGTGAGAGGGTCCCTCTGCATCGGATCGACTTGATACCTTTTTGTCTGCCTTTGTTCTTCTCAACCGGCTTAATTTGCGCAAAAATGCGAATTGTGTAACACTGTAGGCGGACACTGTAGGCGGAGTGAAACAATTGGAACGAGAGTAACGTTAGACAAGCACGTATGAACATGAGCCAGGAATGCAACATTTATTGTAGTACCAGCCAAGCAGCATTTACAAGCAAAGAGGAGCTGACACAGCACTATAAGAGCGACCTACATCGGTACAACTTGAAGAGAAAGGTAGCAGGTAATTTCGTGGTCAGCCATGCGATATCAAGCCACGCTTGCTCTTGAACCTTTTGGACTTAGTTGTAGTGTATTTTTATTATATGACAGTACTTACCTTGAGCAATTATTGCACCAAGCTTATCCACCACGCACTGAGCGTCGAGTTATGTTTCGCCTCTTTCGTTTCAGTAGCTTATTATAACAAGACACCGTATTGAATAGCTGAATGGACATATATCATTGCCCCTTGCATACACAGGTCTCCCTCCTGTCACAGCTGAGTGGTTCGAAGCACGAAGGGAACAACTAGCCGCAGCCCGCAGGCCAAGAACCGGCGATTGTGTTTTTATCTGCCCATTGACAAATAAGAAGTTTTTAAGCGAGGGGACATATGAGACGTACACTCGAACTCACAAGTATCGAGCAGCATTGAAAAAAGCTGGACTTGATACTCCTCCTTCTCCGAAAGTCGTGGACCGACATTCTAGAACCGATACACAGCCACAAACGGCAGAAATCAACCGCTTGGAGCAAAGTATGGCCGATTTAGCTGTAAGGGAAGAGCCCCCTAGACCAGCACCTGCTAGACCTCGTGACGATGGATCTGATAGCGACAGTTCAGGTTGGGAGACTGCTAGCCAGATCGACGAAGATACTCTGGTTGCGGTAGGCGTCGATGTTTTTACGGTTCTCTTCTCAACTCTCTGCCTTTTCGGTGCCCAGAAAGTAGAGTGTCGCAACGAAGAAAACCCCCTTCAGGATCGACCTAGTGCTACTGTTGCAACAGATAACCATACGCCCTTCTTATCAAATCATGCGTTTAAGTTTAACGTAGTGCAGCACAGTAACCTTTGCGCATCTTGAGACATGTGTCGCTTATGAATTCGCAAATTTCTGCAGGCGGAATGCACCAGAGCTGCAACAAGCCAAGGCGGGACGTCAGGTAGGGATCCTGGCGACACAGAATGGGACAGCTGGGACATTAAGCGAAGCTTGTTCGACAATTTTGTGAGTAAATCGTTTCAGGCAAATCTGGACTATATGTTCAAGAAATTCGGATTCAAAATTCCTGACAACGAGCACTTAATAGACCCTGAAGGACTCGTAGAGTGCGCACTTCAGAATATTTACTTGAATAGCTTGAGCTGACAAGGTCGAAAACTTATGTGCTTTACGAATCGCGCGAGTCCAAACGGGCGTGACTTCTTTCTGCTTTTTCCGTTTCATCATCAATACGCTGTGTTCTGTACAGGTACTTGGGAGCTAAGCTGCAACACGGGCACATCCCACTTTACGTCAGCGGCCTGGAAGTGCAAGCCCGACAGTTCAGTTGTCTTCATGCTGTGCAAAGACATATGATTGACTCGAATCGCTGTGTAATGCTGTTTGAGGGCAACGAGGAAGAATATGAGGACTATTACGATTATCCGTGCGTTTCTGCCACTCTCCTCCGCAGTGGTAATCTACGGAAGTCGAGGATATGGCTTGTGACAATACAAGCAGGGATGAGACATTGATTTGAGTTGCATTTGCAGAGATAGCGAATCTGATGCGCTCATGGTTCCCGAAGTCGTGGACACCGGATTTGGTGAACTGATTATTGGTAAACCGGAAAGTAATGAAGTAAAAATTATCATCAACAAGTCTTTCAGCCACGCTTACAGAAAGAAGCATTTTAAACTGACACGTGTGGAACACAAGGCGATAGCTTCGAGTTCGGATGTAGCTACCCCAGACAGGACTTCCAGACAGCAGTTGAAGTTTGACAGGCACAGGAACTACATGCAGCTCAAATCACAAATGGCGAACAATAAGAATTTCAATCTGCCTAGGAACGTGCCACACTGATCAGTTTTCATATGGGTTAAACGTGTAGTTAAGCCACTCTTTTGGTGATCACTTTCATGTAACATGTAACATGTGTACATTGAATTTTTATTTTCCCGTGTAGATGGGAAGATTTAACGCCTTGTTATGTACAGTCCTTGCTGAACTTGAGTGTATGTTGGGCGCAAAGCCTCTTCTGGCAGTGAGAAACCTTACACTGGGACTCCCATTCAACAATGTTGTCATGTGAATCGATGTGAGTAAAATGTGCGAAGTCAGAAAATTTTCTGTTGGCCATTCCATGAGGACTTGTTCGACCAAATACCTTAAAATCAAGTGTACATTTGGGAACAAGCTGGAGTAAGTGGCTGTTCACCGTTGCTCTGTTCCCTTAGCTGCTGGAAGGAGGACACATACTCCTCAGGACCAGGTCCTTCAACTAAACGGGTGTTGATCTCTACCCGTACCTTTGCAGATCGAAGAAGTATGGTTGCCGCTTGAGGATATCTGGGTGGCCTGTTCAATGATACGCCCTCACAAATAACCAAGCAGATTGGTACAACTAAGCACGTTGAGTAGTTGAGTACTGCAGGATTAATTTCATGTGATGGTTTATAGTGATATCCAGCTGTTGTTTTGGGAGAAGAACGAACATGAAGTAATGTTGTCTCTATCTGATGTTGCTCCCACTCAACTCCTCCAAGTTCTAGTTGGTTGTTCTCTTCTTGTATCATCCAATGGTTTTACTATTGTGACATATTCTGCAGAAGAAATAGAATACGGGTGCAAAAAGCTGAGGAGTGGCAGTGATATTTTGGGAAACCATGATGTTGGGATAGGATGGGGTGGTGGTGGGAGAGGGTGAGTGAAAGTAGAGAAGGGTGATATATGGCATTAAATTAGTACTATGTCCACTGCAGTTTGGCAAGTATGTGTCACAATATTACAACTTCAGTGAACCATATGCTACAACAATGTATGAGTGTGTTTGATATTGTACATTCTTGAGCAAAGGCAATTACAAATTCGTGATTGGCGACTTTATTTGGAACTGTGAAGGACAACAATTTGCCAGGATGTCACCATACATATACCGGTCGAGTTCTCACTTCAGGTATAATGCACTTCGCGTCAAGTTTGACAAAGTACAGAGGGTAATACATGCAGTTTCATTTCAGACGATTTACAGGAGAATACAATTAACACCTCGCTAAACGATCACGTATAATTCCCACCAATTTTAGCGACTAGCGAGAATTATTCTCCTGAACTTATTACTTCTCATGAAACTTGTGTACAATGGTACATTTATCAATCTGCTTTTATACACAAATTCGTATTTTCTGACTGTTATGCTCTGAACGAATCAGCAGATTCCAGGTTCAGGCATGATCCGGTACAATAACCATCTCAAAAAACGGAGTCAAACCTGATTACCGTTTAAATCTCCGTGCCGTCTGGAATAGTTGCGCCAGCTAGCACCACAACAACCCCAGACCGAATCATGTACCCATTTTCTTGCTCATCTAATTCGTCAAGTCCGTCACTATTTCTGATAGTAACGTTACGGCCAATACGAGCGTTCTTGTCGATAATTGCATTTTCGATTATACAACCATCACCAACACCCATTGGCACCTTACCTTCAGCCAGCAAAGCTTCTTTTTCGTCTTCACTTTCGTATGTGTCAGCTCCCATCATCATTACGTTCTTTATCGTTACGTTCGAACCGATCTGCGCACAGAAACGAATTATTATGTCCCATGTACCTGTGTAGCATGGAAGAGCACAAACTGTCTCGTCACTCGTACTAGTGAAAAGCTGCTCAGCCTGTCACGATCTAGGCTAAATTTTCATCATGGGCAAGGATCGTACGATGGAGCGGAGGCCAATAATAGCTCTGCTTATTTCCGAGTTAGATGTGAAAGATCCATGAGAAATGATAGAACCTTCGACCTTGCAATTGTTGATCTTTGCGGGAGGCAAGAAGCGTGGTGAGGTGACGATAGGACCCTCAGGATCGAAAAACTCGAACTTGGGAGTGTTTGTGGCCAACGCTAGGTTAGCGTCGAAGAAGGACTTGATAGTACCGATGTCTTCCCAATAGCCGTTGAACAAGTAAGCTTTGACTTTATGGCCTGCACGTTCGTGACTGGTGTTGGAGGGGAGCGGATTCTCCTGGGTATGCTACAACGCTCAGATGAAGGATAAACCAGAATTGTGCGAGGTGGCAATTAAAGGCACATTTGCCAAACATGTCCAGAGAATAAAATCCACACCTCCTTCTTGTGCACGTGGAATGACCTGACCACCGAAGTCCATATCCTCAGGGTTGTTTTCCAGAAGCTCAAGCAACGCGTGTCTCTTAAACACGTATATTCCCATACTTGCAATGTACGGCTTCTCTTCAGCCTCTGCTGGGCTGCATCCCAACACTGTGGTGTCAACCTGCACGCTTCCACTGACCTGAGTCATCCAGCATGCCAGAACCTGATGGTCTGTTCTTATCTAGTGTAGAAGATGAGGACTCTGCAGCCTACTTCGGTACTGGGACTACACACCTTCATGGCTTCCAAGGCTTCACCCTTTGGCTTTTCAGCAAACTTTGTGATGTTAGCATGGTCGTCAATTTTCATCAGTCCAAATGCACTTGCTTGTGCAGGATCACAGGGTAAGCAACCAATCGTGATATCAGCATTACTCTTTCTGTGTTCGTCAACAAATTTCATGTAGTCCATTCGATACAAATGGTCACCACTCAGGATCACAATGTCCTGCATCAATAAGTAGGTTACATGCCCTGGCGTGTGCCAGTCAAATGAAATGAACAGTTCTGTGCGCACGACCGAAACCACTTCACGATTCGACAGTTGATGAACGATGCCCACCTGCATTGCGTTGTTCTTAGGATCTGCAAAGATCCAGCTGTATTGACGGACAGCATCTGCGGTACCTTGGAACCTGCACATCGTCAACTTGAGGCGTGCCTTGCGCTCAAAAGCATGGTTCTCAGTCATGCTATCGGAAACAGTGTAGACGCGATTCCGCAATAAGACAGCTCGAAAGTACCAGGTCTTGTCTTCGGGGGTTTGTGTTGCGGACAAAACTTCGACAAACCCTTGATTCAACGGACTGGAAGAGACGTTGTATGTGCTGGAAAGATGGCGATTCAGAGAGGTTGAGTTGAACTGAGTGAGAATGTAAATCTTATTGATACCCGAGTTGATGCAATTTGACATCGGTACGTCGATCAGTCGGTATGCACCACCAATGGGCACAGCAGGTTTAGCGCGGTCTCTGGTCAAAGGATAGAGACGTGTGCCAGCCCCGCCTCCGAGAATAATTGCACCGACTGACTTGGCGTCCCCCATCCGCATGCTCGCGTCTGGGACAGGGGAGCATACTACAGATTCAGCAACTGCGCATGCAGACACATTGCCACGTGCCTTAGAGTCCAATGTTAGCCTGCACAGTGATTCGGGACCATGGGTCACGGATGAAAACCTATGTTACGTACCAGGTCCGCATTCACGCGTACATGCTGGCACACATATCGTAGCGTAAATACTTCTATTGTAACTGCTCACCCACACTCGCTACTACAAGTGACGACAGCTGCCTTTCCGGATGCTGACTTGGCGGCGTTCTGTACTTCGCAACGGCAAAGATGGCAAGGAGGGAAAAGACGTAAAGAGAACATGTTACATCAATAACGTCCAATGCAACATGAAACCCTTACAGCAGAGATTGCTATCGCAAAAAAAACATCATGTCGACAACCATATCTGATCCCCCATGAACGCGGCTCCAGATTGCGATTGTGTAACCTTCCACGAAGAGATGGCAAAGAGGTGAAGAAGTTACGGCTGAGCCACTTTTCTGACAAACAAATTTACCCATAATTCTCAATCTGAAATTCACTTGCATAACTCGAGATCCCCTCTAATTTCAAACCCTTCAGTATCGAATTTACCCTTGCGCGCGTGTAGCCTGGTCTCAAAGATAACAGGGCCCGATACTCTGAGGAGCACAAAGCTTGTGTCAGGGAGGGTTAACCTGATATGTAAGACCATACTGCATGGGTGGAATGAAGTACCTTGGGCGTTCCAAGCGAGGACAATGTAGAAGTATACCAGCGATGTCACAAACTCAGCAGTGCCCAGCCAATGAATTAATTGTGAGAAAGCTTCAAGACTATGTAGCAGCAAAAGAGAAACTTTAGCTGCTAAGACAGCGTAGATCGTTGACGGAACGCATGCGAAGTTCAGGATAGAGTCCTGCTACTTGGTCCGTAAAGATGCAGGCGAGGGCAAGACTGCGCGTAATAAAGACAAGAAAAATAAAAACAACCCTTCATGGAAGATGAAAAACTACACACCTCGTGTGTTGTGCAGGAGCACGTCCATGCTGGCAGAGCGAGCTGTGGGTGAGAAGTGGAGATTTTCGAGTTGCCTTCACGGAGATCATCGTCCTCAAGTTCTTGTCGGACGTCAAATGAAGCTCGTAAGCTGTTCAAGTCAGTACCAGTGTGCGTGCTACCAGTGTACGGACGGCTTGATAAACTCGTCACAAAACAGGTGTAATTGGGAATCGTTCAGAGATCAACTTACTTACGTAAGTGTTATTGCGGATGATACGTGTGGTCTATCTGTTGTTGAATTTTTTTATTTGTTTGAGTGAGTGAAGATGATAACATTGCAAACCCTTTCGAATGTGACCTTCCGATCAACATAACAGAGCCATGCATGTCGTATCACGTGCTGCAGAAGTAACGCGGGTTGTTTTCCTTCATGAATGAGTACCCGGGATGCATATATATGACCAGTCCCCATTGCCCAGTTCCGACGAATAAATAACCTTCAAACGCTTGATTTAATATACTGATATTAAATCTCAGAGTTTCAGGGATTGTTATGACAAGCACGCATTTTCATTCAGCGCGCAGTGTGTCCACCGTGTACATGATAGTCTCGTAATGATTTTGGGCACATGAGGGGAGAAGAAAACAGACGCCCCGAGCACGTCGTGCCCATGGCTGGAATGCGGGAACGTGAGCACGCATCATGCGAACGACATCACCGCTGCGTTTCTTCCCTTAGAGATAATTATCAACCCAACATATTCAACATCCGCATCCGCAAGCACTTTCAGAAGTCGAGTGAGATGAACTCGATTGTCGTCCTCGATTGTCGGCATTTGCACTTCAAACGGCGTCTAAGATTATATCTTCTACACGTGGTTCTGCAAGTTCCAAATTCATCGATTATCGGAGCCCAAAATTAACACATGTTCGTTACCAGATGGCTTATCAGTTGAGCATTTCGAGACGCCCAAGTAAGCTGGTTGTCTGATCTAGTCAATTTAGGCACCTGTACGTGTGGCTTTTATACTCTTGATTCAACATTTTCAATTGACACTTTGTCGATAGAAAAGTTGGGGTACGCATACGAAGTACAGATGGAGTTGTGCACCAAACTCGCGACTCCTGAGTCTTGATACCGCTGAAGGTTTGGACGCACACACAGCATCGGAATGAGTCGGGGAACGGAAGTAATTTGAACTTGTGAAGGTTAATAAGCAGACGGACTGGATCTACTTCTGGATAGTATACGATATCGGCTAGCACCTAGTCAGTCCTGACTTGGAATGTTCAGGTATCTCCTAAATCCCTCGAGATACCTTCCAGCTGCATAACCGGGCACTGTGACACCTGAGTTGACCGAATCAAATGTTGTGAAGTACACATCGGAACTGGAAAATTCTCAGCACTGTAATTGTGATCTGACCGCAGCGATGGTTTGTGGGTTTTTTTCTTCAGCCTGTCTTTCTTGTGTATTCCCCTCTGATTGTTGCCATACTATCTTCATTAACACTATGCCAATCCAAGTGAGAGGGGCCTACGCATCAATCCTTTGTTTTAACACGCTCATAATGTGGCTACAATGCCCTGGCAGCATCTTCGGTCTAATTTTGGTCAAGATGTGAGCATACTTCCCCCTCGCGTTTGTGAGCCAAGCTCTGGGGTGACATGTTGCGTGGCTTGTCGCTACACTCAAGTATTTCCCGGCAAGATTTTGAATGCCAGATGTTATACAATCCAGACTCGTTATAATTTTTATCTCTACCGTCTATCTTCAAGCAAGGTACGCTGAGGGTTATGTATGTGACGGTTGACATGATTGCTCGATTGCACACGAAGGAGAACACTGCTTGCCGAGTGCCCACACAGTGCCCGCCGCAATGACCTCACGCGTAAACAGCCAGAGGCAATCATCTCCTTAACACTAAGCTATGTTATGATAAACCGGCTAGCATCCCGTAGTTCAGAGCCGCATGAAGTGGAAACATGCAAGGCTCGAGGAATATACCGGTGACAAGGATGCTGAAAAGAATCTTTGTCTGTTCTATTCTGAAAATAATACGCAGATACGCTCGTGCAACACATGATTTTAATATGAGCTGATACATGTGCGAGGTTGAGGGCACCGTAAGTTAATCAGGAAGAGATCGATAGCCTCGTTCCTCCTTCGGCAGGTCTCTATCTGCCTACTTGTCGACTTAACAACAACATGGAAGAGATCGATTATGAGCTCTGACTGCAGGGGCTCTTTCATATTTCAGCAGCGTGATACGTAGAGAAAGGAATATACGCCGAACGTAACATTCAAACATAAGCCCATTAGTCGACGGAGCGCTCCCACAGAAAACTTGGTTGGAATCTTGAACAGTATGCTAAAGTGCCAGCCGAAGAGAAAGTCGAGCAAGATTGCAGGCTCGTGCATACAGATGAATGCGATCGATCATTGTTCAATAGAGAGAGTTGGCGTGCAACATTATACGCTGAAGCAAGTGTGTTGGTCTTAAAGCCAGGAGGGCTCTCACGGGACATCACGATCCGACTCATGTTTGGTTAACCGCCAGGTGAAGGTGAGCCTGGCTCCCTACCTCGCTCTTCCATGCCACAGTTGTGAAACTTTTTCTCCTTACTGTGTGTCCTCCCTTCCCGGGCGTACGCATAGCCGTGAATCTGCTCTACCAAGTTGAATTATCCGCTACCCATATTACGTGACAGATACAGAATCAGGATTGTGAAGTGCTCACGTGTCCCACAATCAAATGAGCGGGCACGAGAAACAATTTCAAGCGTCAGGCCGCCACACTACTGTACAACGTACTTGGACTTCTTCGGGTTCAACACTCAAAGAGCGCTCACCCACCTAAACGCAAGAGAAGATATGTGAAATTCCATGATGGAACACCTGACAATTCGCTCCTGTGCGCGAGTACACTGAAAACATACTCGTTGTCTCTGCCACGTGTTTCGACGCGACATTGAAACATGCTGGGCGTATCATAGCATATCTCAAAGTAAAACCACGTCAGGCGGTATCTCGAACTTTATCTCTCACAGTTGTCGTTGTACAAGTGAAAAAGCAGCATTGGATTGGACGGGCGGCGTTCAAAAGCACTGTGTCCACAGTTGTGCAGTACATGGTGGTACGCGGCAATCGGTTCTGCTCACTTCATGCTTGACACCGGCCGTTTAGAATCCATTAGAATCTGCCTTGACGGTGAGTATTTGGTAGCGAATGTACTTCTGGCTGACCAAAGCTCTCGAGGATGCAGGACAACTTGACAACGTAGTAGAATCTTCGCTCAGTTCTACCGAGGTTCTGGCTTGTCCTACTGCCGCCATTACCGGGCCTAGCCACATTGATGCGAATCTAGGCGCAGTGAGGCAACAGCTTGTTGTGGTTTGCGGCCACTCCATGTACACCTGTGCACTCAGCGCGTCATGTTTCGCGGTAGATCTATTCTTTGACTCGTTGGAAGCGAACAATTGTCAGAAGCCTATCCACTCATCTGTTGTACTGTAGCACAGCTTCTGTTGCAAAGGAGCGCTCCCTAGTTAAGTGTTGACACTCAAGGCCCTTTCAATCGCACGGGGGTGCGCAAATTTGCCACATGGGAAGCGAACTATCGCGATCCCATTTGAAACGGCATGAGTTCTCATGCGGATTCTGTGAATGGGATACTGAACGAGGTGGCACACATTACGCCACCGGGGCCGCGGGGAAACTCCCCCCTCCTAAGGAGCAACTCCATCCACACGGGTAATGTTGACCTCTGCAGTGCTGACTTGAAGAATGCGAAATTGCTACTTGAACAATGGATAGTTGACAATACGCACTGTACACTATATTCATAAGTCCTGGAAGAAAATGGAACAACTTTGAGGCCTTGGTAAGTACTGCAAAGTGCGTGCTATCTGTTGAGAGACGCTAGTGTGGAAGAGCCGCGTCTTGTATGCGTCTCCTTCAGCTGTGGCGGTGACAGCAGCTTGAGTACATGTTTTCCGTTTGGTATGCGGCTGCACAGCGATGAATGACCGAAACGTCAATGACTATCAAACGCCGAATATTCTCAACAGAGATGTCGCCGTGCGCCAAGATAAGATTGAGCGCCAAGAGTGCAAGAATCAAGCTGGCGGGGAGGAGGCTTCATACCATCAGCCAGGCCAGCGCGGTGGATGACCGAGCGAAGAGCGTTGGCCAACAGGCCATGATGCTAAGCTCACGCCTTGCCATTTGACCTGCATGCCTGTTAGGATTTGATGGCAAGATCATTGTCAGATGTATCCAGGTTTTTGTCCTCCGGCGTTTCGGAAGCTCTCCGAGAACGAGCACTGGCTCAAGGTGAGATGGCAAACCTGAGCCACCCAGGTGTTCAAGGTGAGGTCAAGTTAGACCAACTGCAGAACGTCAGTTTCACCCTCAGCATGACCGAGCAGGCAAGTTGCTGAGAAAGTTTTTAGCTGGGGTTCAGGCTGCCGTGCGCCTGCATATGCGGCTATTATTTTGGAAAGCAAGCAGAGCCACGTTCACCCGGGTCACGACTCGGCAAGGAACGTGTCACTTATGAAAACCAGCACGCTTAACCAAGGCTGATACCGCGTCGTGCATTGTGCCTCCACTGCAATCTTTTAGTTCAAGCTTCTTTCATTAATCCACATTTTCCGAAATTTTGTCCTCTATCGATACAACACTCGGCATATGTTTCGAGATTGTCCTACACCAGTGCTTCAACGAATAAGAACTCTTATGCTTTAAATAATAAACTCTAATTGTGTTCGGAAGCAAATGCTGCTCTCCTATCCCATATATGTGTTATCTTATTGCATGTAGCGAACTCATCAACCACGGCAATTCAGGATGCTATGAGATTCCAAACCCGTGTCAACTCCGCATCATTTGATATTGACACTAATTCGATATGACATCGACCTGAAATTTCCGGCTCTGGCTTCAGTTCAGACATATATCATGCGATGAACAACTGCCAGCACTTCGCGTTCCGTGTCTGGGCATGCGATTTACCAAGCTCATCTACTGCTTTACTATAAGCTTATGCCTCCGTAATATGGTGATAAAAATGCTTTCAAAGCGCTGAACAGTCCTGTAGAGAGATACCTGCTCTCATTGCAAGCGGTCGCCATGTGAGCACTTGCCACGGCCGCTTCAACTCCATAACAGAGTTGCGCCACAAACAGCGTTTCTTAAATCGTGGCGTACATGAGTTGTTAAGCTCTTCGCGGTCTACAGCTGATCCTCCTCAAGCAGCAGCCTGAATACTCTACCTGGAATTTCAGTTACGAAAGTACATTGTTGTAAGACACTTCTTACTCAAGTTCCGTGAAATGAGCTGTTTATTCCCTCTCTCAGGTCTCTATCTGCCTACTTTAAATTACAGATGACAATCCAATCACGTTCATGCATCTCACCGCTATTCTTGTAGTCGACTCAACCAATGTAGTACAACAATGATGAATACAACAGCGACAGACTGATAACAATAGTAACAAGCATAAGAATACTACGTCTGTGAATAGCTAAGCGTATTGTAATGGAAGATGCCAAGGTGGGCAGTTCAAACTAGATGAGGCTTCCAAGACGCATATAGAACTCAAGCGAAACGACGGGTATGTATGTATGCCCAAGGGACTGGACGGTCAAAACTCGGGGGTGGGGGTTTCACTCCCGTGCCAGAAATTCCGCCCCGAGTATGATGTAGAAAGACCGATTGCAGCAGCAAGAATATTCGAGTTCCACTTGCACCGAGTGATTGCGATCCCACAAAAAGTATCATGGAGGAGGGATTGCTTTGTGTGTCCCAAACAACCTCCCGTGGTGGCTGCTTCATTGAGCAGTTGCATAAAGCTCTTGCTGGGTCTGTCGAAAACTTCAAAGATCGCGGTGCGAAACATGTGGCCCGGGCAGCTGTGGTCCTGTCGATACTTCCGTTCCTTTTCTGCTGCTTTCCACTCTGCGGCGGCGCCATCCGACGATGGTGGAGCCGGGGCCGGGGCGCAGGAGCAGCCCGCGTGGTGAAGTGCCGTGCGTATGTCCTCGTTGGTGGCGTCATGTCGATAATTCACCATGCCGGATAGTTGGGGGCCATGGAGCGTGTGCCAGATCAGTCCGCGAATGGTGGCTCCGCAGCGGCAGGTCCAGGATGAGGGTGTGCTGGAGAAGTTAAGTACTCCCAGCTGAACACGTGCGTTGTATTGATTAGACACTGAAACAATACCACTGCCAACCTCCAAGCAGTCACGCGTGTAATTGCGGATCTAATTCCGTAATGGATTGAGGCGAAACCTCTAATCTTACAGCCTACAGATTGTACAGCAACAGGTG
>JAULKQ010070464.1:0-20125 GCA_032356285.1 Smithsoniella earleae | reverse complement strand
ATGAAGATAAATGTACTGGCTACTACACCTGCTGCTACATGGCTAGACCAAGGGGTGTTTTTGCATGCGTGGCATGAATAAAGAGTGTTGTTGCAGAACTCTCGCTAATGTCTGCATCGCATATTATCTACTCAAGAAGCATAAACTTGATAACCGAAATCGTCTTTTGTCGCGCTGTGCTGTTGTATGTTGCGTACGACTGGGTACACTAGGTGCACACGTACGCAGTGGAAGTCGTGTCACAAGAATGTATAGCAGGTACATGCTTTCAACACGGAATCGTACCTTCAAGAAGTGAAGATAACCCGATCCAACATGTTTCCCCTATTGCTGTCTTGCACCAGCGACCCTCATAAACCCATATGCGTCGCTTTCCTTGACTCGGTTGGGCATGCGACGCCTATCTCAAATTCGCTTAAATCGTTTGTCAATTCGAACACCACTCCCAAACGTTGGTGATTTATCCCTCGAACACTGATGCCCTTTGTGTCTGTCATTACTAGCAATGTTACCTGCTCTACTGTACACCTTATTCCATCACTAACACGTTATGTTCACCGAATATAATCTTATTTCAGCACATCATTATAGCATTAAAGTTTTTGCAACGTTTGTGTGTTTCTGAAAACAACTTTGCTGTCCTTTTCGTAGTATCCCCCGCGGGCCCCGACACTCCTGTGAGTGCTGGCCGTGCCTAACGTGCTTGCGTATCCTCCAATCTTCACAGTCACAAGCCACCCCATTCGCGCATCAGGGTCGCATCCCATGTAAAGCACTATAGCCTGAATCTTACAATTTGCATACCCAAGTTTGAGCAGTGCTTCAACTATGCCATGTCCGCTCACCTGAGGCCGGCTTATTTTCATCAAAAGCATGCAACAAAGCCCAGCTGGGGCACAGCCAACCGCAAAGCTCTGGCATCTATTCCAGCCAAAGTTCGTCTAAGAAGTCTTTTAACCTCTTCAAAATGAACAAATATTATCCATCGATCGAACTCCCGCTCAAAAGGCGGTACATTGTTGTTCAATCACACGCCCGCGACATAACCTCACGGGCACGGTATGAGGTGTACTCAATAAGTGCGTAAGATTGGATTGAAGTACTCAATAAATCCTGCAGCAATTCACGTTCGCTACTTTAGATGGTCATTTTGATTTCAACACCTAATTTCGTGTTCGTACACAGTCACTTGGCTGCGCTGGGCATGCTTGCCTTTCTTGCATGGCCTACCGGCGACAGCACTACCTGAGGCTGGCCACTTGAAGCTATAAGTCGAGCTTTGTGGGGACACTATTCTAATTCCTCTGGCGTTGGTGTGGGATTCGACCTAGCATGCGTCACACTATCGTAGTCAGCACAACACTTCAGTACTGTACTTCTGAGTACTGCTTCTGAGGCCAACTGCTACCAGTTTTCTAGGACAGCAGTTGAACACGCGAGCACCCGAACAATAGTTGAGGCAACAGCGCGCAAAATCACATGCTGGCACTGGTCAAACCGCTTTTGACAGTGTCTTGGCGTATTTTCTCTGAATATTCTATTCTATCCGGATACTGAAGACGGGCAGCTAGTACGGCTTGCTAAAGGGTCGATAAACCATTCATCCCCTGACCACGGTGGGCCACTGTGACACAAAGTTATGCGCTTGGAATTCCACCAATTATATGGTGCTGTTGTTATTTAAACAGGGTGAACCGTGGCGTGAGCTGTCATTTCCTTGCACTGCCTTTACTTTCACCTGTTGCTCAGATTAGTCTGGGTTGCCTCTGTCCACTAACATGTGTTTTAGGTTACAAAAAAACCATTATCCAAAGCAGAAAATTGGGTCCTCGTGTCATTCGAATCTCGCGTAACGATGTAACGCGGTGTGCACTAAGGATTCCAAGAGTACATGTTGTACGTAGAGTTGCCACTTTAGCCGTTGCCTACTGTACCTTCACGTACCTTAAGCGATGCTAATAACAGGCGTGTATCACTCAGTTTAACAAGCGATCAAAACCAAATAATAATATTGTACATCAGAGGTGGGGCAAGACCTGACCCTATGGTTGAGTCCTATAAGACACCGCGTGAAGCCTGAGGATGCATATGACTGCCCCGTTTTGAAGCTTGAGCTTCGTCTGAGCGTTACACATGCGTCGTAACGGCCGTAGCCAGTCAGTGCGTTGTTGCCAAACACTCAAGTCCATCTGAAACGAAAATTTACTCAAGACTGACCAAGAGTGGAGTCATCTCAGAGCTGCTTGTTAGCTCTTCGCGATTAGATTAGATGTCCATTATGTGTCAGTGATTCGCGAGTCCTGTAAGAGCACCATTTTAGATTGATTTTGTGTAAAATTCGAGTTTGCTACATATTCAAAGTAGTCCAGAGAGGCATTTTGATGAGCCACTATTGCCCTAGTGGTACGTCATCAGCACAGTGCGCCATCCATGACGAGTCGCCAGCACATGGCACTAAATCAATAGTATCGTCAACTGAGTTAAATCTTGTCTCAAATTCCAGCGTGTCTTTATCGGTGTGACTGAGAAGCAATCGAGCAGTTTGCTTCGCGAATGCCTCAGGAATATTGCAGGAGTTGCCCGCCACAAGGTAAGTCCGATGAGACATGGTAAAATTTGGAGCATTTAACGTTTCTCAACGCCCTTGAAACAGAGTTTCATGCTCTGTTGCTGCTCAATGATAGCGCTTTCGGCCTGTAAGCTGGTGAAGATTTGCAGGATAGTGTCCCATGGCAAGTAACACTGTTGTGGACTTAGATTTCGCGGTGCACAATTTTAATAACAAGTTCTGGGAAGAAACTAGCTCACCAAGATGTACGTTCAGTATGGCTGACTAGAAAAGCTCTAGTTTCACAAAGTTCCGTTAAGAGCCAAAGTTACAAACTTACGTGCTTTATAGGTGCACCCGTGGATACCAAAAACAGAGAAAGAGGCCACAGACTTGTGCATTCTAGCAGCCCTCCCAGCCGTTCCGATTCTACGAGAAGCGCTACGCCGAGAGAATCTCTTAGGCTACGCTCTCCAGAGCGACAAAATGTGAGCCAGCTGAAACGCTCAGAATCAAGGGCTACGCATAGACGGACACGAAGCTGGGTTTCCGCGTGGAGCGTTAAAAAAGGGGTCGGTCACCTAGACAGTTTGGATGGGATACTTGATTCGGAGCCTACCGAAAACAGAGAACACGACAAACCTACACGTCACAGGAAGTGGACGTGGTTCGGGGGGAGGAGCAAAGCAGAAGCAATCGCTGCTTACCCGGCTGAAGAGAACGAGGATGGCTGGAAGCCCGAGCTGCAGTCGAAGGAAGCACCTGGTCCCCCGTCTTCTGTTGCGCTCAGCGACACAAAGGTACATCCCCAACTGAGAGCATAAACTCCCCAACCAACAGTTTCAAAATCACGCTGTCATTATCGCCACTTGGCTCCGGAACGCAGGGACGGCGAGCGAAGTATATTCCATGGCTGTTCAGCAGCAGGTCTGCGGATGCCAGATACTCGCCCAACAATACTCTAGAGTGTACATCTGACACGGAAACGTTGGACACAACACGTCAGCGCGATGCCAGCGTAGAAGCGCAACTTCCAAGGGAAACCAGTTCCCCTAGCAATCAAGTTCATCAGCACGCAAGTCAAGAAGAGCCAGAAAGCAAGGAAGAAAAGCAAGAAAGGAAGCTCAGGCATCGCAGGGGCAACAGCAAGAGCATCATGGACTTCCTTAGGTTCAAGGTGCGTGAATACCACAGCTTTTTGTTTTGCGTGAGCCCTATACATGCACATCGGAACAGTGACTTGATTCAACGTTGCAGGCAAGTGATCACACAGCTGGGGACGCCATCGAGGAGACAGCGAAATTGCCGGTCAAAAAGGTAGAAGGCTCGCAGCCAGTGAAGACGTCTACTCTATCTTGCTTCAGCGCCCCGCAGGTAGAGGATGACGCTCCAGTCGAGACCGTTTTCATCCAGGTGTCTTCTGCTTCCCCGTAAGTATGTTGTTCCTTCGAAAAACAATGATAATCCTGATACCATCGAGGCCAGTAAGGCAGTGCTGGCAGTGGCTCCGGTAGCGCAAGCTATAATTACGCTAGATATGCGCACCTGCCACTGTCATTCACAACGCCTCAACGTCCATACATCCAAAGTATCCTAGTGTGAGGATCTGCAATTCGACAAATATTGAGAGCTCATGCCTTTTATTCAATCGTTCCCTGATCCAAGGCACCGTACATAGTATAGCATGACCTGCACAAATGACAGCTGAACGCGTCTGTGTCACAGTTTTGTAGATTAGAGTATCTTCAGACTCTATACCATGCTAACTGTACCTTTCGTGACACCTTTCTAGCGTCCCTAGACCGGCCCTGACTGCCCAGATTCCAGAGCCCCTGGATGCAGTGATGTTCAATTTGTCCAGCTAACTCACACTGATCCAGTCAACTTTGAAGCAACTTGTAGAGTTAATTGCAACAGAGAATTTGGTGGGAAATTCCTACTTTCTTTTCGTTCGATGCTGTTTTGGAACTTGTCAGGTACCACACGAGTTGGTTTTAATCTGAAGACAGCTGAAGACAGCTGAAGACAGCTGACACAATGGAACAGAAGTGAACTATCGTGTGCTCAGTAATGTAACTCTTGAAGTGTATGGCTGGTGTATGCATCAGCAGAGAGTTTTCAGCGTTTATAGTTTGCAGAGTGCATTCTACTCAACGGTTGAATCTGGTGTCAGTCAATGTACATCAGGATGTGATCAGCCAACTGGTTGTTACGCCTTGTGTATATAAACATTTAGTTGCAAGTGCGTAAGAGTATTCATAGTGCTCTACTAGATAAGTTTACAGATGGATGCTGAGACAGAGGACAGATCTACGTGTTCTGCATGAGTGGTCACAGTTATTCAGCACTTCTAGCTTTCAATTTGCACCTTCTGAACACAATGGTTGTGAAAGTGTTGGTCAACTTCTGGGTGAGCTGCAGGGGCTAACAGGAGGAACTGCGGGGATTCGTAATCTTGGGAACACCTGTTTTATTAATGCCGCAATGCAGTGCCTTCGGGCCACACCACAGCTGCTTGATAGGCTGTCTCCAGAGCTGCTGGCGAATCCAGCTGCACTACCTGAAGAGTTGTTCGAGAGTAGAATGGTTGAGAAAATTTGTGATGATGGGGCTGGGCCTGCGGTTACAGGCTGCGAACAGGGGGCAGTAGCGCAGCTCGATCCAGCGGTGAAAGCAGGTCTCCACGAAAGCTCCAGTAGCGTCTTGCAGCCACTGTCTCGGGTATCTACCACCGATGCCACTCTGCACGTCCATTCTGCGGAATCAGACGAATCTAACGACCGCGCTGGTGTCATCTCACAGTCAGACACGAGTCACGTCTCTGTTCTGCCTCCCGGTGTTTGTCAAGTACCGTCGACGACAGCGACTTCAGTTTGTAGCAGCCAGGCATCACCATCGAACCACGAGGTGCATCACTGTCTTTTCTTATTGGGGTTCTTTGCCACTTTGTCGATGTCATGCGAACGTACGCTTGTGAGTACAGGGCGACGAGGGTGCAAAAATAACTATCAGTCCCGCAGTCTCCGAGGTTCAGGATCCGTTGGACGCTGAGAAGACATTAGAGGAATGTAGGGACGCATGTAGAAGTGAGAGACCGGAAGATGAAGGCACAGATCATCCGCTTCAGCCCTGCGGTGGTGTAAACTGTACTGAAGCTGATCAGAAAGACGACTCAGCAGCCGTGGACCCGTCTGATGTAGTAGCTGATGATTGCAAGGCTGAGGAAGCTGTGGATGAGGTGGCTGACGTTTCAACTGCGGAAATGGCGAAGGACATTGTCCAGGTTATGGCTCGTGTGGCTACAGGCAATACAGACGATATCGTTTTGCCTCGCAAACTGTGGTCTAATATGCGCCTACATAGTACGGTGCGGTTTTCACTGGTTGCAGGTGTACTTGTAAGGGTTACGAGGTTGTTTGTGCTTCGTGTTAACTTGGGTTGTGGTTGCGCAGGGCTCGGTTTTCGCCGACGGCGGGCAACATGATTCGCACGAGTTCTTGAGATATGTGATGAACGTTCTCCATGAAGCTTACGATACAGTCATAGAGAAGCCTCCTTATACGCCGATCGAGGAATTGCCTGATGAGCTCCCGCATTCAAAAGCCCAACGCTTGTGGAAGCTCCAACAGGCCCACGAGTCATCTGCTGTGTCCGATATTTTCCAGGGTCAGCTAGAATCTGTTGTGGTTTGCTGTAAGTGCCAGTCGACGTTTCATACTTACGAGCCTTTTATGGACATTTCGTTATCGCTCAACAAAGGTGCGATAGCCGTTTTATAGCTGTATCTGTTCTCGTGGTGGAAGATAGCATTATTTAGTTGAGTCGTTTTCAGGTAAGGGGCTAACGTCCCTATTTAAAGTGAAGACGGTGGACAAGTTGGAAGATTGCCTGCGCAGCTTCACCGAGGAAGAGAAGCTGGAAGGCAACGAGGCGTTTTGGTGCTCTGCTTGTAGCGCACGGACTTCTGCGACGAAACATTTGCGTATTCATAAGCTACCTGACGTCCTTGTGCTCCAAATCAAGCGCTTCAAAGTGGTCAATCGGCAGCATGTTAAACTGTCTTCGAATCTTTCCATCCCGCTGCACGGACTTGATGTCGCGCCTTTTCTCTCCAGCACTAGTGACTCTACTCAAGATGATGCCGTATATGACCTGTATGCTCTTGCCAATCACACCGGGTCCTTGCAGTCGGGCCACTACACAGCGCATGTGAAGGTCACGTCGGGAGAAGAACCTGACGATCAGAAGTGGTTTCTGTTCACTGACGACACTGCGAAAGAGGTATAGTTCCCTGCAGTGCCTCGTCTAATGCTACGTACCAAGGCCTAACACCCGTTGACGTGTGTTCGCAGGTCTCTTCCCATGAAGTTGTGTCGCCTGAAGCGTACATTATGTTTTACTCGAGGCGGAAAGGGCGGAGTCCTGAAGATCGTGCTGTTTGATTATCTCGCAAATCGAGTCATAATTCTTGATGGTGTGTGGGTTGCCAAGTGCGTGTGTATCGTGAAATATCATTGTTGATGAGTGAAGTACTATTATGCGGCTCAACATTGGTGATATCATATTGTAAGATTTATCAGAATAATCTGTAGAGTTTACAGGCATGCTAGATAACCGACAATGACACAAATTTTTCGTGATCAATTGTGTGGGCGGTTTTCACACAATGTGTGGGCGGTTCTTGGTTGTGCCGGCTAAAAGTACCCTTGACCATGACAAGCTCCACCCTCTTGGCGAGATAACAGAAAAATACGATATTGGAGACCTACAACCTTCTGTGTGTGCACTGACACATAAGTGTTGAACCCTTTTTGTTCCCAGCTTGCAGGATGTGGTCTCTAATGCCTGTAACCACGTCGCTTAGCTTGGTTACGCAAGATTTTTGTAGTAAGAGTTACACCTTGTGTCAGAGTTTTATTTCATAATAATCAAGCATGACGCTTTTTCCCTCTCTTCCTTTATTTTCCTGTCGCTAGAATGGGCAGGTTATTCGATTGTCATCCGTAGTAGGATGCAGTCGACAATAATTGCTCGGGCTCTTTAACGTCCAGTGACGGTGCATTAGTGGTCCACAGAGTCCACTTGTGTCAGGTGAGCGAAAAGAACCACTCAGGTTTGGTGTCACTGGGAGACATCGCATACAGACCGAAGACTGACGACGCTGCAGACCAAGAGTGATAAATATGGGTAACAATCACTTGCAAAATGAAGGTGTGTAGGATTATCTCGAGATAGTGTGCTCTTGGCCGTGAGAAAGAGTATTCTGTGAAACACCATCTGCTCGACCCGATTACTTCGGTGAATTAGGGCAAAGTATCTCGAGATCGTATCGGCCGTCACATGTGTCGCGTACAGAACATCCTCTGCGTGTAAATTGCTCAGACAGGTTGCGTGCATCTCGAACACGAACGCAGCAACAAGGCTCTATCGCATAAACCTATGACTTCAAGTTACGGAATTCGCCTAGGCACCGAGCATACGGCAGATGTGTCACCATACGGCACATGCTTTTTCAATCTGGACGGTGGATATTATTGCACAAACAATGTAGCTACTCAAAGGGAGTCTTCGGAGCTTTATTTACAATACAGATACTAATATAGATATTCTGTGATGGTGACATGATTCAGTTGATAGACAAGTGACATAGTTCCCGCTCGTTGATCCGCTACTACATTGGAGGAAGAATCGCTGGTCTGCCGAGCGGTGGAGAAGAAAGAGCACAGTGCACATTCCCCCACTACTGCAAGTTGTAAATTTGAGCGAGCTACTGTATTCTAACGTCGAAATCCGTCAGTTAATTGACGATGCACCGAGGACAGACTCGGTTAGACTGAAAAGCTTCCCCACTCTGAAGCCTCCCTGGCCACTGAGTTGTTAAGTATATAAGGATTCCTATTCATACCGGCGTTTAAAAAAAATTTTGCTTGTGTTCGTGCCACAGCAAGACTTGCAGGGCGATTCAACTGTTCACGGATCGTGTAACTTCCACTTTTCTTAGTGCACACCTAGACAGAAGCACTTGCTGTATGCAGCAAATCAGCAGCAAAATTGACCTTTTTGGGATGGTCTGGACTCAGCACTCACCTTTCATTTTCAGTCTGCACAAATACTTTAAGAGTCTGACATCTTGATAAAAGGCTATGTTTGGATGGTAGAAATATGACTAGAGAAGTAGCTTTACAGCCATCGGGAGGAGATTTACATATCCTGTGTGCAGCAGGAAGTGTGTCGATATTGCTTGAGGGAATGCACTGCACCATTCTGACAAACACTTAGGTGTAACCTCAGTCCAACGAGGTACAAAAAGAAACATGCCTGGAAGACATAGCATTAGATGTACAGCAAGGACGCTTTTGTAGGTTATTGTTGGGCTAGACAAATAGTGCAGCAGACATTTACCCACTACTCCAAATAGATTACTATTCCCAGGTTTGAAACACACCAAACGTCAAGTAGTGTGAAATTCATGTTGAAAAAGCAGCAACTGATAACCAGCAGAACATTAACATCAGCTGAGAGTGCTGCGCTGTTGCATAGAATACCATGCACTACAGAAAATGCAGCACTTGTGCAATAAACTCTCACTGTCAAGAGCAGAGAGTAGATGCTATGTGAAGCATTGAATGGTTCATGCTTTTAAAGTGGCACACTTATTGTGCAGCAATAAGCATTTTACTGGAGTTGATCATGCAATCAACTACCTGTAAATAACCCTGTTATACACCATTAACTGATTTAGATATACGTATACAGTATTGCTATTGCTTGAAATCAACAGTGGGCAAAACATGCAGAATGCAAGAAACCATCGACGCATATCACCACTAGCACATTATTAAGTATTGCTCCATTAGTTGCAAGTCAGCCTCTTGCTGCAGATGAGTGTTACCAAGAAAGAATCAAGGTTACCGCACTACTCAGCTACAATACAGTCCAGGCTGTTTGACTTATGAATTCATCAGTGCCCCTTTCTTTGATATGGGCAGGAACTCATCCGTACGAACTTGATTTCAATTGAAATACAGTTCTCATGTGTACTAATTGGACCATTCAGCAATGTTGCAAGTCCTGGCAATTAGAATAAAAATTGTCCCCACGAAGGATAATTAACTCTCAAGTTACAGTCGTACTAAAATAACTGAACCTTTCCGCCGTCAAGGTATAATTTCCCCCATACAAAAGCTGGTGAAGCAAAATTTACATACGTGCCAGATACTTATGCTGTATGTTCAAGCATTTCTATGGCACTTGCGTCAGGAACAGAATCGTTATGGATTCTGTGTAAACGAAGTGTATGCTAGCAAAGTTGGGTCTCGCGGCACCCAGGGTCTTATTGCATGGCTGACACGCTTCATGCTTGTCCGCTCACACATGCTACAAGAAGTTGGTCTCGCCTCACTTGCCACGGCGACTCTAATTCTTTCCGAAGCTGAAGATGCTCTTGATTGCGCGGATTGCGTTCTCGTTCAAGATGGGCTCATCAAATTTGTTTAGCATTGGGTTAAAGCATTCATCTTCGCGCAAAAAGGCCAGGTTCTTATCTGAACGGATCTGCAAAAGCCGCAACTATTAGCTGCAGTACTCTGATATATTAATGAAGGTAATTCAGGATAAAGTCTGTACGATACCTTGCTGTAATCGTCGAATCCAGATTTCAAACATTCCTCCAGAGCCTCAAGACCTGCATCCGCTACCTTCAGGGAAGAATAGCAGCAAGCAATATTGTACAAGGTGACGACAAGAATGCGAGACACCCGCTCAAAGCTGTCTCCAATATACTTCTCGGGCTCGAGGGCTTTGATCTCTTCGAACTGCTGTAGCGCCTCTTCGATCCTACCTTCACGATAATCTGTCAAAGCATCTTCAAACATCTCTTTACGTTTACGCTCAAGCTCCTTCAAGGCAATGTAATTGCGTTCCTGGATTTCCTTTGTGCCTGCTCCGTAGTTGCCTCCGGCACGTTCTGCACGCCAGTTCTTCTCTGCCTCCGTCAATTCTAATGCTTCGAAACAAGATGTGTCACCGCCTCTGCAAAATTATTTCCTTGGGTCATTTCCTCAGACTAGAGCTCTGAGCTGTTAACGTTCGGATACCGTCAGTGGAACTGAGTGGCAATGGAGTTATGTTCAAGATATACCTTCACTGGGTCACACCCCCAGAACTTATGTTAGTTGACAGTTTAGTCAACGGCATCGTTGCTTTTCCAAACTAGTCTGTGCTACTGATATCATAATTCGTTGGTGTCTATTCACCGTAGATACATACACGCAAGTCGCTACTCAACTCCAACAGTAGAATCGTACCGAGACTCAAGCTCCAAATACACGTCTCCATTTCGAGTTTTTACGGCGTATGTTACCTGACCATAGTTTTTTGCATCCCAGATTTCAGGTCCAAAGGAAGCTGAGCAGCGAACCACCTTGTCTCCGGGCTGCAATGCAGAGGCAGTAGTCACAAGCGAGTCTTGGTATTGAAGAAACGTTTGAAAATTCGATAAATGAGCTTAGTGTTGCATATACACGTGAACGCCTACATTGTGTTGTATCACTTTCATATGTAGAGGCAGTGGTTATCACCTGGATACGGTCATCTGTGTTGCCGATAGCTTCGTCGGCAACGCGCACGTAAGCTGCTCCATCATTTCCTCTTCCAAACCGAACACCAATAGGTTTCGGCAAAGTTACCTGTGGGAATCTGCTTTCTGTGACAGTCTTCTTAATTGACCTCTCGAACCAATCGCTCACGTGCAAATAAGATCAAAGACGTACTGAATAAACTTCGCCTTTCACTTCGGTTGACGCTTGAGCGAAAAGTGACACCTGCATATCACATCACGACCTCAGTTATGGCTTGTGTGTGCACAATGTTCAGGAAGAACACTGGAGCATTTGAACAGTGGTCAAGCATGTCTGCGCAAGAAATGAACAGACATCTATTGAAAATTGTTTTAAAAGTTGAGTTTGCCATGCTATTCGAGACAAATGCAATGGAGCTGCCAAGGGTGGCTGGCAGAGGAGAAGAACAACGAGTTGCGCACATTTCGGGAAGGAAGTGTGCCTGGGGCTTTTCTGAAACCAGAAAAACACCTGAAAACCAGAACTCGACTTGTAAATGTGATTGAAACATCTTTTCTACAGGAGCTTGTCAACGAACGCACGTTGAAACAGAAGGTGACGCCTGCATGCTGTCCCAATTCCGTTAAACTTGTTCCAAGAGTTTACTCAATACAGTGATGAAGCGCAAGGTCGTAACGGTAACATGTCAGACATTACATATGTGACTTACTGCACACTTCTTGAGTTCCACGCCTGCAGCGCGAATCTCGACCAAGCCACAAATTCGGGCCACAAGTTCACGCATGCGTGTCAGGGTAGTCTCACCGAACGCGAGATACTCATGAGTGCAACACCAACAAAGTATGAGAGAACTCTTGAAAAGCACCCTGTTTCCATCACACTACAAATTCTATCTGTCCAGCCACGGTAACGTTTAAAACCTTGTGAGATACAAATCAGGCACAATGGCTGTTCACAGTATGACATCTGCACGCGCTCCGGCAACCCCCAAAGCTACTAAAGCTGTAACTAAGAAGCCTGCTGTTTCAAAGCAGCAGAAGGTATGTTATTACCGCTCAGCTTCTGCAGATCGATCGAGCCCCGTACAATCCTGTCACGTGCTTGGAATGGAGCTCTAATGGCATGAGCAGCGCAGTATGATAGCGTAGGAATAGCTGAAAAATATTTCTGTGCAGCTGATGATTGCGGGAACTGCTGCATCAGTTGTTGCTGCCCTTGCACCAGCTGCACAGGCTGCACAGGAGATTGCCATGACAGCTGAGGTGCGAGCACAGATACGCGCTGGTCTCATCTAACAGATAGAAACAAATCAGATGAGCTAGGGAGATCCACAATTGTAATCTATCGAAATTGGCTCAGTGTGCAACTGTTTTGGAAGTGCTCACGTTCCATGGAGTTCTTCGAGGGCAAGAATCACAACTCTAGCTGCCCGCAACAAGCATTCTGTCTAAAAAGTTTCAAAAGAAGAATATCCCGACTCATCTCACAAACACTGACGTCTCGAGTGGTGCAGGGAGAGCCGGCAATTGTTCAAGTCGCTTGGGGATGTTTAGCCGCTTCTTTCTCATTGTCACTTGCAACTACAGTGTGGGGACGTTCAGGATTGTAATCTTGCTATGAAATGTCAGTAATTTTGACTCAACTGAGCCAAGCAAGCCTTCCGTGAGCTAGAAAGAGTATGTAAGTAGTACATCGAGAGTCAAGAACCCCTCAGTGTTTCTAGATAATACCCTTGAGTACTTACAACAGGTTATTCCTCAAACGTTCTAAAACAATGCAAAACTCGAACTGAGTGTCGATATGATTGTATTACACAAACCAAAACAGTTACACGTGGATTGATACCGTACATCATCAAATTATTACACATTCACGAGGCGTGACTGTGGCTGAAACGAGCGACTTGCCTAACACGCGACCTTCTATTCAAATTGTACAGTAGGGAAGGCAACATCACCACAGCTCGTCATCGGGCACTTTCCTCTCCCACAACGAGTCATTAGCAGCCTCACCCTCATTGACGCACGGGCTTCCTGCCTGCCAAAGCACAGTGATACGAGCTGCATGGAAAGCTGCGAAGGGTGCCATAGCACGTATTTGAGTTTGATGCCACTTTCGCTGCAGGAGTGTTTTATGCATTTTTTGGTACGCTTTCACAGGACTGCACGCCACCATCAACATGTAAAGCAGCGCATCCCGCCTTGCCGGATCCTCAGGGTACACATTACGAGCAGCATAGAACAGCCAGTTCTCAAAGTGGTCCCTCCCTCGGTAGATCCCATTGTATTCTTGGTCCATCCACAAAAGGAATTGATCACTGCAGGCAAGTGCCAGGAACTCAGGAGCAAATCCAGACCTCTGGGCACTGAGCAGTGATAACTTACCATATGTCCTGAGGCAGGAAGCGGACACGCAGGTGGAAGTTGACTACAAAGTCTAGATGAGCCAGGGCCTCGGAGATGTGAGGCAAGGGTGCTGCCCATCTGAAGTTTGAGCTGACTCCATGCCGAAGTGGAGGCCGAACCTCGGATGACATACCCGGAAGCACAGGGTCCTTAGAGCCAGGTTTCATGACAGATTTATACATAACGGGGTGCAAACTCGGGAACATCTGCATAATCGGCCTGAACAAGCCCATCATGGGGAGTGTCTCATTCTCAGTGAGTTGTGCCAGTGTAACCCGGTTCAGCATATTGTTGGCAAACGACACTGCAAGCAGTTCGGCAGACTCCTCCACAGTGAAAGGGGCCGGAATCTGCATGCACTCGTACATTAAGAACGCGCCAGCGCGTGTCCGAGCGCCGCATCACAAAGCAAAAGGATGCCTCACCGCCTCAGGCTCTTGGAAAAACTGAACGTGTGTCGCATCTCGAAACCACAAAAGCACAGCTTTAAAGCGCTTTGGGCAGCCTTTGAGGTAAGACATCGTGCGCTTTTGCCATGTGGACCGCATGCCTACAACTCCCAGCTCCTTGGCTGTGTTGGCATGCCAGTACGTACAGAATCGGCACATGTTACCTCTGGACACTGATGCTCCCAAAACTTCCTTGTAAGCACGTGTGAACAAGCACGGCACAACAGCAGACTCCCGGACCACTCCCCACACTGCTGCAAACAGTGGAATGTGGAACTGAAACTGCCCGAGAGGATCGCCCTTCATCGATCCCATTAAACACATCTCCCGCTTGATCTGTCGCTGGACGAGAGATGCTTGACGAGGTAGCTGCACAGCAGATGCTGTAGTGATACCAGGCTTGTGGCCTGGAATTGTCAGGATAACCAGGGTGAGGCATTCTTTGTTGTGATCGCAGACATAAACTCACCTCTTGCCAGCGCTCTATTTTCTTTCCAGGGTACGCTGCAAGGCGGCTGTCGGTAGACGGCGTTTCTCTGACCTCCGCTGTTACGTCCACTCCGCTGGAATAAGCTTCGGAAGTTTTCGGCGAGCCGATCTTCTGATCCATGGTCCTACAGACACCGGGACCTCGTCACATGCGACGCACTTCTCCTTATGGTGCGTAAAATGTCGGTCTGTTGTCGTCGAAGTTGAATAAGGTTATGGGATCTCACCAGCTACGAAGGGATGCGGCCTGGCTTGCGTTGTACGGGTCCGCGTAAGCTGCTGATATGGTAGATGCCTTGTGAGCTCCTGGCCAATCTTTGACAGGTTCGGTCTGGTGAACGAAAATGCGCTCACTGCCGGAGTTTGATACGGTTGAATCGGATCCAGCTGAGTTCATCCCTTCAGGGAAAATGGGATGTTGGTGGCAGGGTATTCCAGGCTGGCAATAATGCTGAACGTCATGCCCACGTCTACCTGCCAAGAGGTCCCGTTCTCGCAGCATTAGCGCTGCGTCCATCGACTGATTGGAGCTCAAGTCCATACGCTCCGGGGTGCTCTGACTCATCATAGACGAATCCCGGTAATTGTGTAGGCCATTAGAAGTGACCTCAGGTACTTTTGGAAGCTGCGAGCGAACTGGAAAGCTGGCTTGGTGTCGCCCATGGGATCCCCATGATACCGGATGTCTTGAAGACATATCGTCCGTCCCATCCCGTACAGCTAAGTCTGACACTCCAGCTGCAGCCTCTGATATAGCCTTATCATTTTCCTGAACAGTCAGTGCTGGTGTCACGAAGTGAGCGCTGCAAGTTCTGCACGTATTGATCGAGGGAAAGACATCCATACAAGCTCCTGTTTACGCGCCCACGAACATCAGCAGTTGAACTACGGAGGCTAAAAGCAAGATCAGTGCAGGCTCAAGAAAATTGTTTTCTTTACCTTTCCTTTCCCTTGGTTTGCGTTGGACATCAGAGCTAAGTAGAGCGAGCTTTGTACAGGAGGCCCACCACCGTCTCCGTACTTGTACTGAGGTTCCCCAGTTTCAAATTTCGGGACCCTCTCGCTATCTGTCTCATCTTCATTCAAAGTACTACCTTGCCCAGATGATACCCTTGAGCTACTCCTGCCAGCGTTCCCCGCTCGTGGGCTTGGCGACAGAATCGCATGTGATGCTCGAGGAGCAGCTGCATCCTCTTGCTCGCTGCCCATAACATCCCAATCTTCAGACCCATCATCGGAATCCATGTCTTCTGCCTGGAACATGGGACCACTGCTGTCGATACAATCAGGTGAAGTGAAGAAACCGGTTTCACAGAAAACAATTGTGCCGACACTTGATTCACAGACATTTGCTTTGCGTACCTGAGAGATTGGTTGCGATTTTCCGGGTGCGGAGCGAGGTGGCAGCGCCACTTCGGGATTCGACAGCGGTATATCTTCTACCGTTTGCTGACTCACAGGTGAAGACTGCTGCCCAAGTCTTGCTTCCTGTGCCAGAATCTGATCAAGTGTTAAGCTGCCTGGGTTCATAGTCGTGCCATCGTCAGGTGAGTCTTGTTCGGCAGTATATGGTAATTTCTGCAGCTCCGCCATTCTCGGCGTTGTATGGACCTACCAGCCCTCCAGCTTAACTCGAGATTCAAACAATCTAAGTTAATTAGTATTAAACTCGTATGCCATGGTCTTCAACCATGTGAAAATTAAAGGTATCCCTTCAAAGCCTGTAAATGTGTTGCGACGGAGGAGAAGTTCACTTGAAGAAGAAGAAGAAGAAGACGAGTCGCTCCCGGGGCAATTGATGCGTAGGTAAATGTTTAGCGTAGTTTGCCTGGCTGGAGATGCGCTTCCTGAGTAATACCTTTTTTGCCGTTAGCTTGGATTGCACAATCACTTTGTCGCCGAGCCAGAGCAAAATTAATTGTTTGGGTACATTGACAAATTCGCTGATAATCACTGCCATAGAGAACACGGGGAGCGAATGAAAGTCGCATGTGAACCTATAATCCGTGAGGGGGGAATAAATTAATTACATTTTGGTGACCGTTGCTATGCATAGGCGTCTGTTCACACACGCAGGCACATGCACAGGCCCGATACAAGATCAGGGCTGCCCCATGTTGCGCGGCATTAGAATGATGAATTGTGACTCACGCGATCAAAAGTTCGTGTTTCCACCTTCCCAACTAACTCTTGCAGCTCCTCGTAGCACCTAGGAGCATGCAACCAAGTGTCAAGGTGGTCCAAAGTGTTCCTTTATAGATTCTTGCGGATGCTCTCGTGACCATGCAAGGTATGGGAATACGATGACGGTTCATAATCGGAACATCCACCAAGTCCATCCGATTCCTCCGGCTCATCATATTATCGAGAGATACAAACTATCCAGCCTCTCAACTGGTGAAGCAGTTGTGAATTGGGTCAACTTTCAAGGGTCTGAACTTCAAGTACATTCTGAAGTTCTTCACTTTTAACAAGAAGAAGAACATACTGCGTACATATTTCTCCATTTTCCTTTCGCATCGGGTGTTGACCGTTTTCCCCACCGATCTCCGTGGTAGTCGCAATTCAACAAAGTCAATGGTATGCTAATAAATTGTACACTGCTCTATCAGAGTGACTTGGGTAAGATTCAATTGCCCGAAAGCATGACCATGGATCGCAATGTTGTTCTCTGCTGCGAACATGGTAGACTCGCAAACTGAGGAAGTTCATCTTGCGTCTTTGGCTTCAAGAGCCCGTACATTACGATATAAAATTCGACGAACAAAGATTGAAGGAGGGCCCACAGGGGGGGTCGTCCTAGTCAAACGTTTCATTACAGAGTGAAACATTCTCGAGTGATTACACAAGCAATTTGTGGACCTCCATTCTGTTCCATGTCCACTGCATCTTTGAATCAAGGTAATGTGCGGTTACCCTAGTGTTGTCACAAGATTGGTGTTCTTGCACAGCCATGCAGCTGTATTCAACATGTGACATCGCGAAGGAACTCTACATTATTTTCTCCTTCCCTGGTCTGTGCACTACTTTGCAGTACGTTTGATCAGCCAACCCGCATTGGTAAGACACACGTACCTCTCTCAGGCAATTCATCCAAGTCGCAGGACAAGAGGTCCTTGTGATGGCACGAGCGGTGGCGAGAATCCGGGCACTATCCCACGTTAGAGGAGGAAGGAGGGAGCCTAGATTTCATTCATCCAAGCACCCTCCTTGCGTGCTTTCACCAGTGAAAAAAGGACAACGTTCGCTGCGACATCAGTGTCGCTGCATATGCTGGTTGACGTGGCGCGATCGCATCAGCTTACATACTGAGCTAGAACACGTACGCCAGAGACGCCAAGGCGGGCCTTTATGGCAGATCCGGTGTCATTCATCCTACTGGAGCCAACGGCTCCCTACGTCGCCACGCAGCGCGCGTTGACATCGCACTTCAGCTTCAAAGGGCACCCCGGAAATTCCGACAATAGTCTGGCCCTGTGCACCTGCGGAACATGTGCAGGTTACGTCTTCCCCCAAAATGCTTACATTTTCTCAGTCTTCACAATCATATCGCGGCAGCATATGCAGTACTTCGCACGTGCTCCCCATGCACAGCGCTCAACAGTGTTGTTAGGTGAAATGTAACATGAGACACTATATGTGCGACGATATAAGATCAATAATCAACTCAACTCGAAAGGGTTTGGCGCTTTTCCATCATTCAACAAACAGCAGGCCCGTCCGAGGCGGCGCCAGATTTACCTGAGATCAGTCACCACTGGCCACAGACTACACTCGATGACTCGGCTACAAAAATTCAGGGTAACTGGAAGAGAGAGTTACTGTGTAACAGTGCACGTGATTTGAGAGCGTGCACCAGCAAACTCATGTACCAATCAAAGATGCTCTTGATGCCAAGTTCATGCAATACAGCTTCTTTCAGGGTCTACGTTGGGAGGTGTGTGCCAGCCCAGTCTGTGCGAGAAAGGTCCAAATACTCTGTCAAATCAATCTGCTTTAAAACACAATCCCACGGTCCTTTAATTCTCTCACTCAGCTCGTTCAAGACAAGATAGATAAGAAACAAGTTGGCAAATGAATCGGGACATCGGTGTGGGTTGATGGCCTTAAGACAAGAGTTTTAAGATCGGAGACAAAGGTTTCTGACAGCTGTGCCAGCCAACAGTAAATATGTGGCAACAAGTGAGCAAGCTTGTTTGCAGTGGACATCGTAGGAGTAAGTGCTCAGACAAAAAAGTAGTGGGTCGAGAATCCAGGGATGCAAACCTCTAGTAACCTGTCCAGCCCAACTCCAGCCAAAGTTCGGTGGGGTTTGGCCTGTGCAGAGCCTGTGAGGACAGGAGAAAAGAAGGTATTGAACATACAGCTGTTAACATTCCAGGGGTGTATATGAGTGTGTATTAAGGGGGGGTGATGAAGTGGGGGTAAACAACTTCCCAGTCTTCGGATGAAAAGCCGGGTAGTTCGCCAACCCTGACCCTCATAATGGCACTTGCAATCGCTTCATGCATTCGGAGAAAGCTTGGAAGAATGTTCCGGATGCAAGCTAGGTCAGGAAGGGGCTCAAGTAGGGGGAGGGGTCAGGGAGGCACATGCCTGGCTATACAAAGAAATACACAGGTGTGGGTGAGGCATCAGATGCTCTTGCTGCCAGCCGTTAACAGGATGTGACAGTATCTTGTGACTCACATAATTATTGTACTGTGCGGGAGACTTCCAAAATGGGAGGTGATGTCACTGTTTCTGTGACATGGGCGTCTCAAGCGTAGTACTTCCACGCCTCCTGCAACAGCCAACTTTCAGCTGCTTGCGTACCACGTTCGATACTCGAACGACGAACTTCACTTGTAATATGCCATTAGATCAGACGAATACATCAACAAAGCCAAAGGTGCTACGGAGTAGGTGCATTGTAAACAAATCATGCTGACAGTCAGAGGTAAGTGTGTGTTTTTATTTTGCTGATTACCTTTAAAGTCCACACTGCATTGCAAAGAAGTTCCACCCTCATTTGTTGAAAATCTTCACAGAAATCCTGGTGTGCAAGATGCATTTCTCGTTCACCAGTGATTTGCGGCAGATAGCCACTGTGCTTGCTCAAGGTCAACATAGGGCTCTCCAGGAGGGAGTTCCTGTATCATCCTGCGGCACTGGTGTTCATCCTATGGCTGGTGCTCAGTTGCCGTTCGTTGGCGGCATCTAATGTCTTAGTCTTTTTCTCCGTTGCCCCAGTACCTCGGTTCTCCTTAGCTCCTTCATATCTTTTATTTCACTGGTTAACAACAGTTGAGGTTATGCCGGTGTTTAGCCAGCAGGTCCCCTCCCTGTACCTATCCCTAAAAAGGTGTACATCAAAAGACTTAATTTACAAAAGGTTTGTCCTGCCCTGATTCGCATCAAAAGAAATCATAGGAAAAGCCCCGTTCACTTTGCAGAAGCAATCAAAGCAGAATATGCCATCAAATCATGATTTGTACATTTGAATCCCATGAACTAGTCCACACACAGAAATACGCTTTCCTATTCAGCGCATAATTTTAACTTGTAGAATGCATTTTATACTCTGTATATGAGCCCAGACCCGCCGGTAGGCTGATATTTTGTTGTTGAACATGTAGCTGAGAGAAAGGCGTGTGAACAAGTGCGCAGCCAACT
>JAULKQ010070453.1:0-20129 GCA_032356285.1 Smithsoniella earleae | reverse complement strand
TACACAAAGCAATTCAACGATTATTGTTCTCACCCAGCAACATAGGCTATGCTGTGATCCCACAACTCGAGATGACACCCTGTAAGAAAATTGCTCTTGTTAACTCAGTCAGAGGTTGTCATTCTGATCCTTGCAGTTGCCTCGAACACAGGTGCACATCACATTTTCAAGCGAAAGTAGACAAAACTATCCACAGCATCACCTGTCTGATTCCCCTTAATTATGACGAGAACGAGCGAAATTTAAGTATGTCCGGTACCCGAGGTGGTTCTGCGGAGGAGGAGATACAGCGTGTTCCACGACCATTGATGTACGCCAGCTAGGGACATTACCCAGCTTACAAGGTGTTTCGTTCAACGAAAGAACATTCTATTGAACAGCTGATGCTAAACGGTGGACTATTGTAGCTCGTAAACCATGCTCATACATCACACGTACGACAAACTGAATGGTGCGAAATTGAACAGCTTCAGTCCTTATCAGACCATCCGTTGGCATGAATGAGCCGTCCCTGGGATTTCAAAGCAGGGTGAAAGTCTTAATAATAAATAAGGATGGAGTTGGGAAGCACTGTTCGCACCCCTTATTACAGGAATGGGGCGGGATCTGCGCGGGACCTTTTCGGCGTACTAAGCGTATGGTAGTACTGCACGAGAACATGCTTCAAATATAATATTTCAGCCACTTCTAACAGATGCGCATGGTTTTAGGAGATGAGTATGAACTGTCGTTCTTCAAGGAGGCTCTGCGGCGTACTCGATGTTAAGAGTTGACACGGAATGTAGCCACCTCACGTTATTCACCCTGGCACGAAGCCTGCCCTACCTAATGCTTTTCTCTGCTTTCGCACTTAACCTAGATAACCTTTACTCCGGGGCAGCGGTTATATGTGGCAAGTGAGCCTCATGCACTTATCTCGAGTTGCACATAATTTAGCTCTTTGACACAGCAACTGATGATGCATATGAAAAATCTATGGAAACGGAGTCTTATTTGGGCTGTTTATTCAATGTAGGTTCTGCATAACGAAGAGAAGACGTGCTTCGCGTGGAATGGCGGAAAGATGACCTCGACAAACCCGTATCGAGATGCTACCGGCCGTAAGATGGTGTAAACTACTTCCGTATGACCGACTTGGTACAATGATTTTAGCTGGCTATAACAGGGAAGCTGTGGAACAAGATCATGCATGTCGATTGTCTACTCTACTTTCTTGAAGTAACCGCAGATCTTGAAATGTTCCTATTGAATTCTACAATTTGTCGGTGTCAACCTGTTTTCACATTTTTAGCTGACGTTCACCGCAGCGGGAGAGTAATAGCCTGAACATCAAGGAACAAAATTGTCACCTAACACATGTGACGAGCGCGGGCTCTTTCCCTGAAACTCTATTTCGGAACTTGAAATGCCTGAACTGATAGCTGCATCATCACATGTAAAGGTTCGACCATCTCGCAGTGCTGTGCGGCTTCCGTAGTTTTTGAATGCGTAGTACTACCTACAGGCACAAGTAAACTACGCTTTCCGATTCATTTGTCTCCTAAAACATGCCTTTTGATGTCTCACTACCTTCCAATTGCGGGTTTTCTGAGAGGTCCACCCGTTAGGAAAGTGAGCTGACGAGAGACCCATTCACACTTACTGTATTCAATTGTGGCCAGGCCGTACATATTACCTCGAGGCAGGTACAGAAACAAGAATTTGTGTTCACGCACGTTGACGCAAATACGCTTTGAAAGTAAGCGGGGACCAGATTCGCAATAGCCCCAGAGTTTCCATGATTTCAGTGCCAAAGGAACCCGCGAACGAAGCATTGAAAGTCTACAAATGAGTTTGCAGGCTCAATATTGCTCGTAGATACGTATAAAAGTTGCACTTGCGATGCCTGAGGATGTTGATGACTCTCAGAATATGGACCAAGCGCTGTTGCCTGACAACAACGGAAATGGGACTCAATCACATCAGGGGGCAACGCAGGGCGAGATTGGAAGTCTCAATGATCTGGTGGGGAGCAGGGGGCGTGAAAGGTTGAGGGAATTAGCAGAACAAATGAAACAGTCCGGTGCACTGCGGATCAAAGATCATCGTAACTTCCAGGGTTACTTTCCGCGCTCGTTCAAGGGAGAGTATGCCATCCCTTCTTACTTAAGAATGAAAAGCAGGCGTCCATGTTTTCCTGAGCCTCCTACGGAGCACATTGCGGGAGTGTAGGTATGCGAGGGATTGGATTCTGAAGAACGAAAGCTTGGTTGAGAGTGCAGCTGACGCGATTCGTGTAGGTCAAGCTATGCTTGAGTTGGCGATATTTCATAGTGTCTCCGATTCCAACTCATTTGATCCTAAGGACCTGTACGCTTTCAACAAAAGTAAGTTGGGAAATTTGGACATCTTAAAGTACAGGATTGTTGCAATAGAAGATCAAAATATAGCCCAAACAAAAGCGAATAAAGAGGCTCAAGCGGACGCGTTTTCGCGATCAGTTCAATTGGATTGGCGAATATCAGTGTCGGAAAGGAGACTGGCTGCAACAGAGCAGATACTGCGCAGATGCCTAGTCGTACAGCAGGTGATCCCGCCCAAGTTGTCAACCGTAACTCATTCGTGTACTTCAAATGCTGTCATAAATGGTTTTGTTGCTCGTTTACAGGTACTGTTGTGGACATTCCTAGTATTGTTACTTATCTCTTATGCCCCAGTGTGGTTCAATGTGGCTCATTACCTGACAGCATCAGCGGTAGTAGTCCTCGTTATGGCTGCATTGGAATCTCAGCGGGTTCTATCTGAACTCCTTTCCATTCGGGTGAGAATACTTGTTGCTGTTTGTCCTGACAGTGATGCAGTAACACACTCCAACACTTGTGGTGTGCAGATTGATTACAAGAGTATTGCAAGTGGAGTCATGGGGCTGCATATAGAAGATGATGATAGAGTTGAGGAGTCCTTGAATCTAGACGCCCAAACCAGCACCAGCAGACATAGTGAGAGTAGCTTAACAGATGCTGCTGTGAAGGCTGCTGCGTATGTCTCAACCCACGTGGATGATCGTTTTGCCTGAACTCTGCTGGACTGGGAAATTAATTTCACACAATTCTGTGAAGTTCAGTTTCTCTGTACAGGAGTGTGGTGAGTGTAGCATCTTCAAATATTATGGCTGGTCAAAAGACGCTGTGGCAGAGCATTTCAAATGCCTCACAAACTTCTCAAGCCAACCAACAGGCTGAAGGTGTACATCCACCAGGCACTGTAGATAGATTGCTTCCCAAACCAACGTTGGCTGGGCTGAATCCTGAGCGACACAAGCCTCACACCACGCTTAGCCTCCCATGCAGGAACACTTTTACATCTGAGCCGTTTGCAGAGCCTGCTTCGAGCCTGACACGGTCACCTCCATTGAATCGCCAGTCAGCTCCTGTGTTCGATACATCAGCACAATTTGTCGCCGAACGGACAGCGTCATTTAGTTCTCATGCTTCTTCTGGGATGCCAGGTGATTTGCTTGGTGACTCGTCTAATCTCCTGTCAAGTGGAATATCTTGCAGCCCCCTTTCTTCTGCAGCTGCCCCCCAAGGTCCCCCAGTTGTATCTGATATGGACAACTGGCACACAAACCATTTCCTTGTTCGACAGCCTGCTGGTGAAATCAGACTCTTGAAGCCTCTTAGTACTCGAGGGAGGGTGCGGCTTCTACTTTCATTCCCTTCCTGCCTGTGGCAGCTTTGGTTTTCCACTTTGACAAAACAAATGTCTAGGTTCGTGTGAACTATGGAGATGAGCATGCGTTTGATGGTCCATTGTTCTCTGGGAAGGTTTCAGTGTGGGTGAAAGGGATACCGCTTGGGCCCGGGTGTCCTGATGTGTTCAAAAAGAAGAGACGCAACACTTGGGTGATTGTGCAAGGCCGTTTTAAGAAGAAACTACCAGTAAGCGAGTACGTCTTCACATGTCTACGCATCTGACTACAGGCTAGACAATGTCGTATACTGCAATTGAGTGTGAAACATTGGTCCAGCACTTAGCTTTGTCCTGGAATTTTTGCCAATTCTGTCAACTCTATGTGACTCAATTGACCTCTTGTGAACTTTACAATCAGTGATCACTGTGTCTTGCCTCAGTGTAAGTGTGATCACAACCGCAGCTTTCTGTTGCAGGGTATACACAGGACAAATGTTTTCACGGCGAATAGATGGAGTCCCAAGTTACATATTCAGTGCCGTGATGCTACTTGTGCAGTCGTTCTCTAAAATTGTGAAATCTGCAAGCATAATTGAGAATAATGATGCCCCGTCTGTGCTGTATCCCTTGGCAATGATGGCGCAGACGATCCATGTCACCCTGCCTGGGCAGGAGCCAAGCATGTTGCCTCAAGACGAGGTTGAAGATTGCAGTCTCATGTTTGCTGGACTACCGACTCACAAAAAGGTTTTGTCAAGCACCGATCGAAAGTCGTTTTTTAACAGTGAGGCCAACAGGCAAGTACGTTGCACTTCAGCATTGATTCTGTTCGCATGCTTGAGTGACTGATGCTCAAGGAAGCATGTCACTTATTGCAGTGAGCAGTAGAGCTCGCTCAACTGCTGCTACAATTGCAGGCTGTTTCATTTGATCCTGCTTATGTTTATACGTTCCACATACGTCAACATGTGGTGGATGTTGCAAACTATAAGATCCCGTTACCTGGTATTGGGAAACTGAATTTGCTGCCGTACTTGAGGGGTCAACCCTTGCGGTTCATGGCTTATCACCGCAGTTCAGAGCAGCACATATTCAACCTCGAGGTGTGGTTTTTCTTGTGTTGAGTGCTCTGTAAATCTGACACCACTGTCTTGCAAGTGGTTTATTGTCAACTGTAGTGTTGTTTGTCTGTTTCACTTCACATGCTATGGTATACCATGCTGCTTGTAGGCTTGGCATCGAGGTTTGTTGGAGAGCAATGCAGTCGCTGAGGAGCCCCTGGATGTAGCACAAGAAAACTCCCAAGAGTACATGGAGAATACTTCTGTGCATGGCAGTTCAACACCTGCAACCAGTGTTCTGCGGCATGACATGGACCACAGGCAGCATAATGGTTCTCCGTTTGCCAACTGGGATGCGTCCCCATTGAGTTGCGATGCGGCATTAGGTGAATTGCAGGAACTGGGAGGTGGTTCGACAGAGGTTTGGCCCAGATTCTGGTGTAACTGTTGAGCTGGCCTTGGTATGAATGCCAGATAAGCTACCTTCCCTGCAACTGTCATAAATATTAAATTTTGCGAACATGCAGGTACCCGAACTTGACAGGCAAGCTGTATACGACAGCTTTTCATTGCATCAAGAACTCTCGAATCCCATCCAAGCTGACTCTGATCATAGTGCCAAGTATTCGAATGTCAGTATCCCACCTGTGCACCCTGAACTTGCCACGATCAAGAGTGGTGGGACACCAAAACTGGCTCGGATTTTGACCAGTGTTGCACATAAACGATCTTGTTCACAGAATACTCCCAGGAAAAACTCAGTTAGAGGACACATGCGAGGCATTTTAGGTAAACGGAGTGCTACCACGCCAGTATATGGCATGCCAGATGTTACAGGCAGGCATTCATTCTCAAACAATTCTCAAGCAACTGCGATTGCCGAAGATGCAAACGGTGTGGTCCATCCCAAAATCGATTTTGATAACAACCAATTTCCCAGAGATTTGATCATTTTTTATGGTCAAGTTGTGTCTGATCAAAAGCTATAACCTACAGATGACGTAAGCCCTACATTGAGCCAGTTATCTGGAGACAGCTACCTGAACCAGCAGAGTCCAGTTTCCGGACCGGATGATGGAAACTCATCGGCGAGAGGCAGTGTTACCCTCAAACAGATGCAACCAGAGCCTAACGGATCACCGGGATGCGAGCCGAACTCACCCAGGTCAGACAGGCCTGAAGGGAAACGCACTGCTAAGAGTGGATTGAAGAAACTCTTCAAACGAAGTAACAAACTATGACCTTACGCTGTACTTGTTGATACGGTGCCAAATTTGACCTTTGTGGGAAGAAGATTATTGCTTGCTGTTCCTTTGGTATTAACATGTGCGAATTTTCCGTGCCGAACACTTCGTATTATGTGATCATGATCTATTTACAATTTTTTAAACATGCTGTCCTTCCGGTTTTGTCAAGAAATGAATAGCAGCTTCCTGTGCCCACGGTAACTGGAAATTCTCTGATGCTGCGATCTGGTGAACTACTTGTTCTCCTTTCTCAGTTTGCTTGTGCCGCACTTCAGTTGCAGATGCCGCAACTAACTTGTGCACGTATTCCACCGGATTGGATGCGAACCCCATCAGTACTTGATATTGCTTGTGACTACCCTTAAAGTCCGACATACATTCTGCAAGAAATGGTATGGGGTTAGCAACTGAAACTTCAGTTTGGTGAACACGGAGACGGGAAAGTAGAGCTCACCAGTTATTCGACGGTCTTGCACTTCAATGAGTGGTCTGGCATCAAACCGTTCCAGGAAAGCTGGAAGTTGAAGCATATGGGGCTTCAGGCTCCATGCAACTTCCATGTCATAAGTCGTGGGAGTACAAGGACTTGGGCCATCGAGCACAAGATTGTGCCGAAGTGTCACAACTTCAGGTGGTTTCAAGAAAGGATCCATACGTCGTCCTAAACTGGACATATCCAGTTTTCTTTCCCCGAATAATTTGAATAGATCGTCGTCAGCATGTACTATTGAAGGATCATCTACATCTGGGGTGCTGTGGGCTCGTGTAAAAGACCACAGTTTTCGCAATATCTTTCCTCTTGTACCTGCCTTCAAGTTGATGGCTGAGGCAAGATTTCCCGATACAAGCATGTACTCCGGAGCAAACTCACGAACTAATCTTACATTTATACTCATTGGTTTGCTGCCCAACCTGTACAGCCTCCGTCCTCAGGTCTTTCAACAGTCTAGCAAACAGTTTTTGTTTCTGTATCTGCAGAATGAGTGTCAACTACGTTCCACAACTTGTCCAAGAACGTTGTTATTGACACGAAAACAATGTGCCACATTCGCTCTGTGGCATCATAATTTGGCCAGTCGCAAATACAGCAAAACATGACATTGAATTCCAACAGTCTAGCAACGACCCAAATGGCATACACTTCTCACACAATGCATTTCTCTTAAATCAAGCGTACCTGTGTATTTCAACACATTCTTTATGTGCACCAACATGGCGATTTCTCTGCCACTGAAAAGTCTCCACGGGTGATTCTGGATTTTGCGGATCGCAAATTTCAATTTGGATTGTTGCCATATACATAGTCCATCGATTCATACTCTTCTTGTCCGTTTCCGAAGCAACTTGTTCTTGATCTAGAAATTGTCCGTAAATAAAGAATGACCATGCTGGTGTTCTGTTCGACTCGTCCTGACAATTTTGATTGTGGTGCTGATTGTACAAATGAAGCCGTAAAGTGCGAGTTTGCAAATCCAACAATTGATTCATGTCACAAATTTCTGCTTTCTTCCGATTGGTATACTGTTCGACTCGTAAGTCGAGCTCTCTGAGCTCGGTGTACATTTTGCTGTTGGGAACATCCTTAGACACGCCCTACGAAACAACAACTCAGATATAAACGTATGAAGCTTTACGTTAGCAAGTTGCGAACGGAAAATTCTGTCCTACCTTGTTTTGGTTGATCCCGTCCACCTTCTGTCTTGGTTTCATTTCTGGTATCTAATCCGCCACTTATTTCCACCGTTTAATTTTAAGGAGAAGATTTGAATTCCTGGACGGGAGTCCTGGTTTCGTCCATCATCTCTCACAAAGAGAAAAATGATAGCCTGAACTGCCCTGAATAACTGAACAAGGGAAAAGCCTACCTGTTGTTGGTGGAAGCGAAAGATAACGCGACAGTCATTAGCATCACCTTACAACTGCGATCTTTTGACCCTTGCTATGAAAGTTGGGGAAGTCTTGCAGTATTCCATGAGATATCATGTAACCGGAAGCCCAGAGTCTATGCTAGGAGACAGTGATCGTCTTCTCGAAGCTTCTCGTAGGCCGGTCTCCAAACGATGTGCTAAGAAAGTGGGACATGTGTACATTTTCCGTGTGTGAATTTGCATCCGAGGACAAGCACTTTGTATTGCTGAGAGGCAAAAATATATTGGTTAATCAAATAGCAGCTGGGACTACCATTTCAGTACTGCAACGTTCTCACTGAGATTGACTGTTAATCTCATTATAAATCTCATCCGTTTGCGGAATCGGTGCCATCATACATCATGCGTAAAGAGGCATCGCCTCATACGGGAACTACTATTGTTGCTGTTACATATCCAGGCGGTGTAGTTCTAGGAGCTGATGGCCGTGTTAGCACTGGAACGTACATCTCCAATCGCGCTTCTAACAAGATTACACCTCTAACCGACACGACATACCTATTGCGTTCGGGCTCAGCATGTGATACAGAAGCTATCGGGGATTATGGTATGCACATGCAAAACACTTGTTTGAAACCTGTTCGCACTAATTCTTGTGGTTGTGGCGATTCTAGTCTGCGTGGCCAACTTTGTTTCATCATGCAGTGAATTATTACTTAGGTAATTTAGAAGCAGAAGTTGGACGTGTACCCACTGTCAAGAGTGCAGCAACTCTCGTGCGCCAGGTGGGTTTCCCTCCCCACCTGTCTGGCCACTGCCTGGAATGCTTTCTTTACCCCCTATTTTGGCGTAGATACTTTGTGCTGACACATTTTCGGACTGTTGAAATAGGCAGCTAGTGCTCAACACACCTTCCCATTGTTGAAAACTATTCATGAATCGTTCACTTGTCAACAATGCCACTGCAGATTAATTTTAATAACAAGCACTTGATTGGAGCGACTATCATCGCTGGTTGGGACGCGTGCGAGGGTGGTCAAGTGTATGCTGTACCGATAGGCGGAGCCTTCTCTCGTGAACAGTGGGCTGTAGAGGGCTCGGGTAGCACATTCATTTGGGGATACGTTGACGCTGGTTACCGTAGTGACTTCTCCAGAGAACAGGCAGAGAATTTTGTAAAGGAGGCAATTGCACTTGCACTGTCAACTGACAGCAGCTCGGGAGGGATCATCAGACTTGTTACGATATCAAAAGATGGAACCAAACATCAGTACTTCCCTGGTGAGCTTGTTCCTAAATTTTGCGAATCTGAGGTTGACCAGACTTGTGTGGAGGCGATGGCTTGATACATTACATTTGTAAGGTATAATGCAGTGGAAACTATCACAAGATTTAGATTGTGTAAAACCGTCAAGAATGAGTAATACCGCTTTTCAGTACCTTTTACGTTGGTGTTTGCTGCATGTGTTGAATGTACTGAGATTTAGCTATTTTAACCGCATTCTCAATCACTTTAGGGGTGAATTCAGTACATCCCTGGCATCTCAAACCTGCACATGGTAACACACTACTAACGAAATTGCAGTGGTTTCAGATAAATATCACAATGTATTAAGCTAAGAGCCACTTTTAGGCTAGTGCCACACGCTTACCAGCCAGTTTGTCAGCTCCAAGCAGTGTTATCACCATTTTTGCCGACATGTCCTTTTCTTCAGAGTAGCACGGATCACAGAGCAGAAACCCTTCCTTGAGGCCAAATGAGAAAGAGAAGGGCCACTGTTTTACTTTGAGCGTAACAAACTGCTGCTCTCCGTTGAATGTCCGGTATTCTAGTTTGTCGGATTCTGGTGCGCAGTACATATCCGGTAACTGCATTGATGGAGAATTGAAAAATATCATGCTTGAAACGGAACATTGGTAATTGAAACACACCCTCAGAGACTTCAAAGCGAAAGTTGTTGCAGCCATGCACGCGTCAAGAACACAGCCATCATCATTCATAACAAGAACATTAACATCCACATGCCAACAGTGCTGGCCAGCTTTTAAGCAAAGCGAGCTGGGATCTATGAACCTACTTGAGCAGAAAAAATCCTGTAGTCTCTGGGATGTGCTTGCGGACAAGTCCTTCGCAGTAGCTGGGTGGCGACCGTTAAGAGCTAGTGGAGTGATGGAGGCCTGAACACGAGATGAACTCAAGAAAATGCAGTGGCCGAGAGTTAACCTTGAGACAAGATGAAAAGACATCACACGTTTACTTCCAGCTCTCCTGTTTCGGGGCTCGTCCTCGAAGGTGTCCTGTTCGATGCTTTCACACCAGCCACGACCAGCGTGTTCCCATAGTTTACTGTAGCAGAGCTATTGCAAGTCCCGATTACATCACAAAGCACTTGAAACTTCCTGAAGTCTAGAAGTGACCGTCCATCCGGTCGCTTATTTTCCTTGGCGGTGCTATTATCAGGCACCATACAGAGCTGGTGCCGTGTTCAGCCGAACGGTAATTCGGCGTGATAAATCGTTTAAAAAAAACAATTATGTCAAAACATTGTAATAGAAGCGTCTTTCTTGGTAGAAGAAACTTTTTGAACGACATCGGTCAACCATTGTTCACCGCCCGCATCTCTCATGTTCCAAAGTTGGAGCACCAGTATCACAATGCCACAACTCTTCTAACCGCCCGCTAGCAGATGAATACGACAAGTGAAATAACCGGTCAAACTGCATATTTACGTCCTACGAAACTGCACTGTACGGTGTAACGTAATAGAATCGGCAAGAAGGGACGAATTGTGAAAAAACAAAAAGTGTGTTGACTTTTCCTCAACACCTGCCAATTATCCAAGCACCACCAAACCATGAGGTTTCACAAATTTTTTTTCTAAATATTTTGATTCAGTGCGGCAGCGAGAATAGCCACTCTTCACCCTGTCGAACTTTGCACATCGGTCTTGTGCGACCTCGGGAATCAATGTGTCTGTAATATGACCAGCTGATGGTTGCATTAGGGAACTTGCAGAATTTGCGCTAGTGGGAACATGTCAAAAGCAGCGTTTGTGAGATCCATGTATGAAGAGATTAGTGTGTCTCTTATTGAGGGCAACAGGTACGCCTTTCAGCTCTATGTCGGGTCACTAGCAAGAAGTATAGGGCGTGGCTTCAACAAGGAGCGCATGGGATGAAAGGAATGAGCTAAAGAGCCAGTGGTGCACTCAGTATGAGATCAAAAGTTAAGAAAACCACATAGGCCTGGGTAGGCATGTGACACAGCTGCAGAATTAAGGCTAGGGGGTTGAATCATCTTGAACCCACTTTTAACAGCAGAAAGCCTTTCTTAAACACTTGTTGTTGGCCCCAAGCGGGAGCAATGGCAAGCTCCCGCAAAGCACGCAAGCCAGCGAGAAAGGCGCCTTTGGTAGTGTTACTTTTTGGCCCTGGTGACAGGCAGCTCCACCAGGAGTCTGAGCAGCAGCGGGGTAAAAAGCGGCAGTGGAATGCACTGATACAACGATAACCGTGATCCCCTCAGGGAAAGTGACCAAGATATCCCCACCTGGTACCCTGGAAGTTGCCACCAACTCACACTAAGGGGGCTCAACAGCGATACTGAGACCTGCACAACACAACATCTGAACATGTCACAGTTGAGGAAAAGCACCAAACTCTTTCAGATTTCATTGTCAAAACATATGATGTTGCCGGTCATATAGTGTATTCTTGAGTGACCTCCAACGCACTCTCAACACAAGGCTGAGGTCATGCCCAGTTCCATAGCATCGAGCAGCACAGAAGCCGAGTGTGGCATTCATCGTGCAACATCGACCACTCTCACAATCTCTGCCTCTGTGATGGGAGCTTTTGTGTGAAAACTAGTTTTCTCAAGCTCCCGGAAATAAGTAGAGCACTCCTTCGGGACGCATGAGTGAGAGGAGTCTTGACGCTAACACAGACGGTGCCTGCAGAGGCTTTTGGTGAAGTAGAAACTCATCGTTTCACATGTTACAGCGTACGTCAGAAATTAGAATGGCAAAGCTGTATTACCAAAAATCTAGGAAATTATAGCACAGAGGGTAATACAATGTGTGATCTACGGGTTCAGACCTAAGAGCTTGTGACTAGCCGAAATAGATTACAAATACCAGCTGTTCTTAAAGTAGCCCAGATTGGGGGTTTTGTGAAGCTGAAGAGTTCCCAGAGGGTTTGTTCTTGTTCTGATATTACTTAGGTACAGATGTAATTCAGGCAAATTCGTACATGACACCAGAATTATAATCACATTCCACTGATTCATGAATCAGTTTTCCTGCCGGCTTTCCTAATCTGCCATAAGATACAACACTGAACGGCACAAACATTCAGTCTCCAGCTGTTCCTTCACACTCATGATGCTCACTGTCCCTTGCAGGTGCTGGGAGCCAACAAGGTGCCCAAGGAGCTCCTAGGCATACTGCTAAACGATGATGTCAGGCACAGCATGGACCGTTATCCAACCCAAAGACAGCTGGAGGATGGGTGCCAAGACTTCCACGCGAAGCAATGTGCTCATGCCATGTGTTGTTGTCCCGAATAGTTCGTCATTGGTTAGGGGCAACAAACTTGTCTTCCAGCCACTGGTTCTAGCAATGAGCACGCTCCCTATCTTGTGATTAGAATTGCATAAAATATGTGTTAAACCAACTGCATGTTTGCTGGTGTAATGCTTGAATTCCCCTAACTTCTGTGAGCATGCCTGTCCTTGTGGCCACAGGGGTCCTAGTATCCATCATGCAACTGGTTGCCCCAAAATAGGTAAAGATAGAAGGCGGACCTTGCGCCACAACTTCACTCAAAATCAGGTGCGGCGCAGCTGCCAGAAGGCGGGGCTTGACTTGATGCTGCAACCCCATAACCGTCACCTCTCCAACATCCAGCTAGGGGATGAAGGATACGGGAGCCAAGTTGATGTCCTTTTGTCCAGCAAGAGGCACTCTGTGAAGTGCAGTGAGCAAGAAAGCAGGTGCACCGGCTGAGAGGAGGGACGCAGAAAAGCGAAGAAAGCATGCAGGAAGGGATGAGGAGTACAGATTTATTTTATTCAGTGGTGAGACTCATAGAAAGCTAGGGGCACCAGCTGATTGGTTTATTAGGGAACTTGCACAATGTTCGTGTGAACAACGAAAGCATGTCCCCTCTGATGATTAAGAAGTAGAATTTTACGGTCGAGTCAAATGCTTTTGGTCTAGTACTATACTGGCATTTGCTTTCATTGCACTTGTAAGTACAAGTAAACGGTAGGTCCACTTGTTTTGTTTCCAGCGAGTACTCAATTTGCGGCATCTCGGCTTATCGCGACTGTTATTCCATGCTCTTGTTGCAGAGGAGATGAGAAAACATTGCACACATATTCGTGACACTCTCTCTGTGTTCCTAACCTGATTCTTGTCAAGTGTGTGGCACGAGAAAACCGGTGCGTGAGCGTGGTACGGCACTACCAAGCAACATCTGCTCAGGCACGCTGTCGTTTCGCAGAACACCCCTAGCGCTTGCGATGTACACAAATGAGAAGCCAGACGGCGAGCAGGCAGAATCAGTCATTATTCCTCGTTTGTTACGTCTCTTAGGTGGTTCACCCACAACACCAGCTACAATATGTGATATCATATCCCTGGCAAAACTTATAGAAAAGCGTAGATTAGGTTTTTGCTCGAAGACACTCGTCAGAATGTTTCACGAGGCAGACTTCCGAAACAAGGGCTACTTAGATGCTCAAGATCTTGTAGCGGCAATATTAGGTGAGACAGGATGAAATTATTTTCAGTAGTCTCATCACTCCTACGGTAAACACTGTAATTACGCAGGCAGGTATCCCAAACGCAAGTTTAACAAACAGTGGAAGAATCTCATATTAGCCCTTGTGGGAGGATGTGGGATGTACAAACCATGCAACGTATCTATAGTGGAGAATCAGCGCGGTAAACACAGTCGAGCAGGGAGCAAGCTTGTGAAGATGCAAAAGCAGCATTCAAATTGCATTCAAGAGAAACGCGGATCGCGTGCAACCTGCCCACTATCCTCGTTTACAGCTGTGTGTATGGACAATCCTACACACTCTTCTGACGTAGCTAGAAACCAGGGAGCATTTAAAGGGGGAGGTGTTTCCGCTTCTAACGCCTTTCATAAACAACCCTCCAAACACTGTTCACGCAACGGACCAAAAAGCTGCCCCGTACGCGCACGATCTGCTGTATTGCCTCATGTCCGTGCACCGGCATCCCACATTTCAACGAGTAGATTAGCATCTTTCACTGATCTAACGATACAAGCAATAAAATTCTTTCATAGTTATAAAAGTTTTGCATCGTGTCTACCAAGAAATATTTCAACAACAAACGCTGCACAATGAGGAATCCTAAGCGAACCGACGCTGGAGCATTCCGCATGTGCTCAAAATTGAGGGATAAATAGGTTCGCAGCCCTTGTAAGACGAGCATGATGTTGCAAATAATGCGCGCCTTCGCATCTGTAAGTAGAGCCACATGGTGTGAATCGCCTGTGCACCGAATTTCCTCTTTCACATGGATACAGTGAAAGAATAGATTGTCAAGGGTTATAATAGGCCAGAAAAGGGGGCATGGATTTACTTCTACAGCGCCATCTTATGTGCAACTATGTCAGTGGCGCGATTTACAAGTTAAGCTACCATCGCAGTGAAGAATGCAGGCCTCACAAGAGCTCAAGAAAGTATCATTCACAGATGCAAATGCCTTCTCAGACGTGTGTCACAAAGTTGTGTTCCCGTACTCAGCTTCTAGGCCATCAACTGCTTGCGTGAAGACTTCACAGCAGCACCGTCGGTGCCTTGTGCACAGGCCACGCACATGTGCGGGCTACAGACGCACACAAACGACCCCCATTCACAAGATAGCAGAACAGGCACTAGCAAAATTTGCCGCTGACTGTGCTCGAAAAAAGCTTCATTCCACAAACCAAAGTAGAGAAAATAGCTCAGGTGATTACTGTATGCACAGCATCCCAATTAGAGTTAAAAAGTTGCACAGTGAATGAGACTAGCCATTCACCTCAGCAGAAAGTAGAATCTGTTTCCAGGAAGTCGAGTGAATTGCACTATATCCACAGAGAATGAAACATCAAGCTACACAGAGACAAGTTCTCAGGGCCTTAATGATGAACTAGGTTTGATTCTCAAGCAAGCACGCTCTAAGATAGGCTCAAATAGAAGCAATCCGAACACAGATGCCGTCACTCCCTTTCTCTCTTCTGAAAGCAAGCAAGCAATGGCAGTTTCAAGACCTGTTTCACCTGCAGGTGAGACACTACTGACTGATCACTACATAGGCTCATGCTCAACTGTTCCTGTGTGTAATTCCACATGAGTACCAATTTGCATTGCTTAGTCCGTGATGTTTCAAAGAACGCCAGTCCAGCTGTTGAGTTCGAGTAAACTACGTCAATGTGCAGCACTCAAGGAGCTCAGGGAAAAGCTTGCTCCCAAGACGGATTTTGAGGGGCACCCCCACAACTTCAATGTTTATGCGACTGGTCTCAAGCCGTCTGACAAAAACACGTTCTTAGGTAAGCAGCTGTTGCCGGTATCGTATGGTTCAGGGTTCAAGATGCCTAGCACCGCCCCCAAGGCAGGAACATCACTCTCAAAATTCACAGATGATTATTTTGCGTGGCGTGATGTTTCGTGCTGGACGCGTGGGGACAGGTGGGAGAGTATGTACACACGAAATATTGCAGCCTGATAGAAGGAGTGTGCTCCAGCAGTGACAGATGACCCATCAATTTTCGGCAAGCTAATTAGACTTGAGTGGGTACAGCTGAGTTACAGGCAGGATTGACAGGGAGTAAATGCTCAAGTAACAACAGAGAAACGATACAATGATACTGTGCATCCTACAGAGCCATGCGAAATATGCGAAGGGTGTTGTCTGCTCCTGTAGATGCCAGCTTGACAGAGTTGTCTGGGAAGAGGTTGAACTGTAAGCACCTCACAGCAGCTGCATGCCTACACTCGTTGTCAGCTTGCCATGCCTGCAAATGCACTCGTGAAAGTTACCTTGTGCATTCAAAATCTCGACATGCTGGTATTCACAGAGAGAGATAATCGTACCCTTCGCAACAGTGTTTCGCCATCATTGTCCAAGACAGCAAAAAGCTCCAGGTCTCCGTTCTCAAAGCCAACAGCCAAGATCTCCCCATCACCTGTGGAACGAGGTGAAAAAGACACTGCAGTAACTGCCGCTTGCAGACCTTTCACAGCTCCGACAGGTTTCGCGGGGCATACGGGCTTGCTGGTATCGAACGCCCATACTTTAACTGACTTGTCTCTGGATCCTGTCGCAAATATGTTACCGCTGGGAGCCCACGAAGCGCTCCAGATGATGCGCTCGTGGGCTTTCTGACACGAACCAACCTTCCTGAATTTCGGAGCAGCGTCATAGGCAGCTTCCCTTGCGAACACAGTGAACGATCGATCTCGCGACACAGAAAGCAGATGGCTCGCATCATCACTGAAGCACATCTGAGTCACCGTGAGCGAGTGACCTTCCAACTGCTGGACGCACGGGAGATCTTCCTCGGGATGTCGACAGTCCCACACCCGTATCTCTGCAGTACTGGGCGACTGTGCCTTGCACGCCGATACAAGACAAGTTCCCAGAGGACAGGCTGCGAGCGTATACACATCATTTCCGTGCCCGTACAATTTGTGGGTTTCGGGCCAGAGCGTGGAAGCACACAGGTCGTCTTCTGTTGGCTGACCCTGCGCAGCAAACGCGTTTGTAGCGAAATGGCGTTTCACCGCTTAAAAACTTAGAAACTAAGAAAACGAAGCTTACCGTAACACATCCACACCTTCGACATGTCCTGTCCCGAATTTGCCTATTTTGTCGAACATTTCCGTGTCCCCAGGGCGTCTCTTGTCTGACGAACCCAATAACACTAGATTTAGGTCCCGTCCCAAGTCAATGTTATTTGTCTGTCGAAGCCAAATTGTTCACATTTGTGTCCCCCCATCGCGTTTCAACTTAATTTCTTGAATCTTGCAGGAAGGATGTATCCAACGCAAGCAAATTTAAAAAATGCGCGTCAAAACACAATCCTGGTGCTTCACATGTGTTTGCTTCATGATAACACTGCTTGATGGCGATATTTACGATGCTTTTAGTTTGCAATTGTTCGAGATACTGATGGTGGACGAAACAAGAAAGTGTTAGCTGTCCCATGGAAGCTTCTGTCGTGAAGGTGTGGATATGTTACGGTATTTGTCCGGATTATTCCACAGGACGAGCACGAACTAGCCCGAATCAAGGATGACGGTACCTCGATGGCAGTTGTGCGGGAAACAGGAGCGAGATCGGGACCATCCGTGTACCCCCCCGGACCGGTTTCGGGATCAGCAGCGTCCACGGGGTTATTGACAGCTTTGTTCGACAGCCCGAGGGCGGGAATGCATGCGCTGACGCCCCCACCGGCTAGCCCTGGTGCCACCGACGCCACCAGGGTGTCCCAGGGTACTTGCCTGAGATGTGCCAGGGACTGGATGAAAACTTCGGGAGCCGTGAGAACTCTGATCACCTTTTCCTCCGACGCGCTGGCGTACATGTACTGCCAGGCGCTGTTTAGCAGCGCCTGTTGGCCGCTCTGTTCGGCGAGCTTCGGCCTTGGGATTGCAGCAATGGCATGGAAGTCGTGGCCATGGATTTGCGGGCGTGCGAACTCGAACCATCCTCCATCACCGCCTGGACCTTCCCCGCGCGCGTGCAGGCGCACTGTCTGGTCTTGCGAAGCTGTCAGGATGCACTGCTTGTCGATCGCCCATGCGCATGACACAACTGAGCGCCAGTGGCCGGTAACAAACGGGCGTGGAAGTAGTGGCGGAGGGGCGCTCGGCAACTCCGTCGAACATTCCAGCCTGCGCCAAGCATGCACTCCACCCGTGTAGCAGTTGGCAATGATCCAGGACGCATCTGGGGTTGCAACAGCAGTATAATATCCCAGTGAGTTCACGCCTGCATGACTCGCACCCTCTTGCGTGCACGAGTCTCAGTTAACCAAACGGAAGCTATACCGCATTCATACAACCATTGCCGCTCTTGTGTATGAAAATATACACGATCACCGAGTTATTGTGACATATTGGGCTGCTAGGGATGGAGAGAAGTCATTGTGATGTGGTTATCGGTCGCACCAGTGGCACCAACTGTTTCTTCGCACATCCATAGGCCGCTAAGCTTGTCGGTTCCCCAAATCATGAGTGTGTGATCCATTGAAGCTGTTAGCAGGCATATATGGTCCTGGAATGTGCCATTGTGGCGATGCCATGGTAGGGAGGGTCCGAGGTCGTCAGCGCACTCGGAGCAAGCAGCACCTGTGTACCTTGGGATCCACATAGCAGAATGTACCCAGTCTTCGTGGCCTAGAAGTACTGCATGTATGGTTGCAATGTACTGCTTCTTAGCTGCAGTGAACATGTGTTGGGAAGCGTACGACGTCAAGAACGACGTCGCTTGCTCTTCTTTTTCTTTCTGCATCCATGGCTAACACTAACGAGAAGTTGCTTCTCGGTATCCAAGTTCATTTTGAAGCAGCTGCTTACCTCGGACAAGCCTGTTACGCTTTTAGCAGAGCTGTCAACATTGGACACCTTTTCACATATTTTCCACAGTCGAATTGTTCGATCTTGGGAAGCAGATGCGATGAGTACATCGCGTCTTCCACCGGAAGAAGTAACATGTGCCACTGCGAGGCTTCGCACCCAGTTGTCGTGACCTCGAAGCACGGAGCATTGCTTGAACTCGTCCCCAGGGCATCGTAAGAATACCCGAACCGCAGAGTCCACACCCCCAACCACCAATAAATACCTAAACAAAACACCACATCATGGGTCGTGCCACTTGTCGATACTACTGACCTGTCATGACAAATACAGCAGGGCTGCCCAACGGCGCAAAGAGAATCACCAGCTGGCAGGAGTTACCATTCAGGATGGTTCGGAATAAAGCTCAGTGACGCGCTTATCTGCATGCACTGCAGTTGAAGCCGTTGTATTGGGACAATTTTGGCGTTCTCAGTACTATCCAAGTCGATTGACCACATGATGCACTGAGAATCTGCTGCCACACTGCAGAACAACACGCCTCCACAATCCGCCACAATGCTACACAAGTGGTTAATAGTGCCACTATGTTGAGTACTGGTGTAGCAGGTGGTTGACACTCTTGCAGTAGAGAGTACATGTGGAACTCGCCAAAGGGCGATGCACCCGTTCGAGGATCCAGCCAGTAATAATGATACCGAATCCCCATGAGGATGCTGTTGTACACAGTGGACACAAGTTACCCTACTGTCAAGGCCTTGGAGTGCTCGCACGACTTGGTTGGTCTACAGCACGGTACAAGTGAGGATTCCATTTATTGCTCGTTATAACAAATTGATTGATATCAACTCACGAGTCAGATCCTGAACATTTGAATGCTTCACAAGAGTGTTTAACAAGGCCAAAGAGTGACAAGAGGCAATGGCCTACCTCCGAACAGCTCTGCCTCCAAAATTGCTTGTGAGGTATTCAGTGCGCAATTGCATAATTTTATTCAGGCAGATACTTTCTAAGCTATTTATTTCAAGAATAAATCAAGTTTACATTAATCCAACAGCCATTGTGAGCTCGGTGAGTTCGATAACATCAACTTGACAGTCTGTGCTAGGTAAGGCGTACCCTTGCATCGACAATCATCACAGAACTATGCGATGCAATGACTACAAATATTCTGTGTTTGCCGAAGCCCATCCAATCGATAGCTCCGACCTCAACATTGCAGCTAGCACGAATATGTTCCAGCGAAAGGGTCATCTTGAAGTTGTTCGCTTAAACTTTCGAAGCAGCGTAAGAGTAGATAGTTGTGGCAGCTCTCGGCTTTTAATTCATCTCAAACGCAGCGAAACACAATAAATAGCGCAGGTTTGTATATCGAATATATACGTATATATATACATTAATTCCGCACTTTGTAACAGCAAGTGCCGAGTCGGGTTGTCTGCCATAGTATAGTGGTTAGTATCCCCGCCTGTCACGCGGGAGACCTGGGTTCAATTCCCAGTGGCAGAGATAGACTTTTGGCCGCGTGAGGGCACTTCAAATCTCAACTCGCGAAGCATCGATTATCGTTGGTCATGGGCCATCTGTGTGCAACAGGAAATACTTATCTAGGGTCGGGGCCTTACTCGGTTGGTGTCCGAGTATTGGTTGCTCCAAAGCATGAGCGGGATGCTTGCATGAT
>JAULKQ010070442.1:0-20135 GCA_032356285.1 Smithsoniella earleae | reverse complement strand
TACCTCTGGATCAGTGCAATGCGCCAAAATTATTTATAAATGCTTGAACATCCAACTGTTGTTCGCACGATCAGCCCCACCTCCACGCAGGATGGGGGGAGGAGATGACTTGACCTCAGTTTTGGAGGCACTTCAACTTCATCACGAGTGACATTGTGCCAAAATACCGGAAACAGTGCCATCTTATTGTGTGTGAATTCGCACTAGCTGCCAGGTTCCCGGTGGCAGCAGCTTGATCTCCTGTAGGTACGCTCATCACCGAGTTCATCCACTAACTCCCTGCTGGTGTTCACTCACCGGCGCGGGCCAATAAAACATGTACACAAGGCCCTGGAGCTACTCACCGCAGAGTAAACTAGAGTTTATCAAAATATCGCACGCCGATCAGTGATGAAATTTCCGAGAATGAGTACGAGCGGACGGTACTGTACATAATCGGGGCTCTCCGTGGCCCCGGGCGAAAAGCCCCGGTCTCGATTTAAATAACCACAGTTTTGATGCCAACTATAACCATAAACCTACTGTCAAGCCTGCAGGGCGATTAGCTACTAGCATGTCTCCTCAAAGCTCACTCAAACAATCCTTTACTCCGTCTTCATCATGAAAATAAGGGAAAACTGTAAGGAGTAAAGTACAACACCAAGTACTTTCACAATTCACTCGGGCAGTCATTTAATCTTCATTCAAGTCAAGAGCTATGTAGTGTTGCCTGTGCTCAGAAGGGGCAATTGAAACAAGAAACAAACAAATGTAACTTGACTCAAATATCAGTTTGGATGCCACACGTAACCGCAAACCCACTGCTGACCTGCCAGGGTTGGTGGCGTATGCTGCAATCAAATAGCAGTGGTTGGTCACTGTTGCAAATCCCAGGCAGCAGAGGACTGCCAGTCCCCTTCAATCTGTGCCCACAACTCCATTAGTAAGAACGCATACCCGACCAATGGCCCTGGTAACCACACATGCAGATTAATGTCTACCCTTCGTATCTCAGATGCAATGATATGCTAGGTCTTTCTCACGCCTACCGTCAAGCCTACGGGGCGATTAGGTACAAGCATGTCTCCTCAAATTTCACTCAAAGAATCTTTTACTCCATCTTCATCATTAAAATAAGGGAAAATACTTCTCCTCCAGTGCATCCGCCACCTTCCCAACAGCTCCATACCCGTGTTACATCTCGCTGCTATCCCGATACAAGTTTGGCTGTAAGAGACTCATCTGGAAAGGAGGATTACCCCAACTTAAGACCTCAGTAGTACTAGAAATCGGGGGCAGATCATAAGTGGAATTCGGGCTTTAGTCCGCTCCTTCTTATAGGAGTGCCACAGGAATTGCGCACAGATCGGCCTCCTAACGATCTTCAGCTATTCGGATTACACTACAGTGACCACGTATATCGTAAGTACTTGTATCTGACTAAAAGTATCTGACTCGAAGAACACTCATCACTACCACCCGCTCTGGCCTTGTCGACAGAGACTTCCCTGACCAATTGCAACATCAGACACAGAGCTCAGGCCTTTGTTATTCCCTACTCAATACAACCACACCACCAGCAGTTATCTACAGCTAATAGAAGATCTTTGGCTTCAGCGCATGGAAACGCAATCTGGAAGCCAAATAAACAAGTGTTCAGACATACACAGATTCTCCTGATAGATTCGATCAATGTGTTTTTCTCACCCAAGGCTCCACCAGTGCTAAATTCATGCCATGCACTTGGATCATCGCAATATCTTACCAAGACAAGCGAATTTCGATTCAGGAAACACCATGTGTGTCTTGGTTTTTACTCCCAGCCACACCAGCGGCTGCGGATGTCCAATCAAAGTTGACATGCACTTCTTCACAGTAACCAGGTGCCGCATCATCATTCTGCGAAGGTGTGTTCAGCTCTGGATATTTGGCACAGTGAAACTAAGATTGCCGTGTATTATCAGCTGTATGACTAGTGAATCGACAACTTCAGTCAACGCGTTTTGATGTCGACTGGGTTCTTCGTACAGGGGGGTTTCGTGTTAGACCAATGGGTAAACTAGGTAAGCTGTAGGTGTGTAGAGATGAATAACTGGTACTTATACCTTATTAGCTTATACGTATACCTTATACCGTGTATGCGTAACACAACTGCCGTCGGAAATAATTGTGCATGCGACGGATAGTTTTGCGTATGCGTCGGAAAAAGCACTGCAAAAAACTGTATTCTTACAGTACCTAACTTGAAGAGCCCATATCCTGACAGGTGCATGAAGGCGAGGCTAGAGTTGGTGGTCGAAGAATAATCACTTCCACTGTGATCCGTGCTAGGCATAGCATCTCAGAAGAAGGCGGTGCTGAAGCATGCTTCCACGCCTTGTGCACCTACGCACGCATGCATACGGTTCCCCTTCATTGATTGCCCAAAAGGAGCACAGATCATACAAGACGAAGTGGGCGAATTTTTTTGCACCGGGTCCGACTCCACGAAGAGTTCACCGTCGATAATTATTATAAGTTTTGCGCTTGATCGCCGCAGACTTAAGATCTGTCCGTGTGGGAAGCCTCAACGCGTTTTTCCTGTGTGTACTTCCTCTCAGCTGATGAATGTTGGCCAAGCGCGAAACCCATTTAGGTATGATTGTTCTCGTCATATAGCGAGAACTAGGTAAGCGATCTAAATTCAAAGAACATTTAAAATTGCCATGTATGGTAGTGGCAGATGAACTGTAGTGTACTACAACTATTGTTTGGCGCAAAGTACGAGTTCTTTATGACCACGCTATCAACGACTCGGCCACGTTGTTCAGGAGAGTTGGGAAAGTAACCTCCATGCTGCCTCCATAGTTTGCAACCGCTGGGCGCAACAGGCCCAAGAGGCTATCTACAGCAGCTTTCGACATTTGTGAGCCTTCAACCAAGCCACCGGTGTCTGAATCCTCCTCAGCGACGACTTCTTTCAGCTTGTCTCCAAAGGCAGCCTTCAGAGCGCGCTGAACACCCATAGTCAAAGTCGCCTCCTGAGACGAGCACGATGCGCAAGCACCTTCGAACGTAACATAAACCGTCCCATTTTCCACGCGGCCCACTCTTATGTCACCCCCGTCAGCGAAAAGGTACTGTCGTATGTCGTTCAGCGCCTTGTCTACTGTCTCCACAGTCATGTCTACGTCTCCAACAGTGACGCCTTCTCCAACCTCGCGATGCACCTGAACAGCAGAAATGCGCTGGTATGCCTTGGATCGCTTATAGTCTTTGATATTCTAACGTTATAAAGTGAAGCCAAGGTTTCCAGTAACGGAAGGTGCTCCTGATTACCGTGGCACTCCACTACACTGGAGCCGACACATACCCGATCCACGGCCCGGCCTAGCATGAGATCTACCATCGACGACACTACATATTCTAGGGCCTATCGTATATACAATGTAAAGCAGTCTTATCAGGCCTCCTTAAGCAGACATGTTGTAGATATGGACGAGGCTTGCAACATGCGCCTCAACAGCTCCACATCGTCGCAAAATCCTGAGCACTGGGGCAGTAAGAACAGATACCACTGCCTGTAATTGTCTGAAGCAAAGTTTCTGCTTTGCTTGTTAGCAGTTACGAAAGCTTGTTCCAATTGTAGCCCTCATTCTTTTCGTTGCAAAGCTTTGAATGTCCACTCACTTAACTGCAAATTGATGTCACAGACGATGAGTTGAACCCAGAAAGGAGGTGAGAAAGCCCAGAATGGTCTCGACCAATAATGTAGTTTCTTGCAGATGTGCTCTTCACAACAGGCAGGTCTAGGCTATAATCATGGCATTGAGTTACCAGGTCAATAATCATCAGGCTGCTGATTGTGGATCTTTAGGGGTGGGTGAAACTGGCTTTGGGATGTATGCATCAGGTACGAATTTTGGCAAGGTTACCAACTGAAATTAAATACTGATAACGCCTAATTCTTTCCATCACGCCATTGCAAGCTCATGTGTGCCTTTTCAGCCTGTGCACTGAACACTTGGAGTGTAATTTGTACGAGTATATCTGTTTTTATATCAACAAAGATGGGATAGCAAGTGTATCAGGTGCTCAGGGACAAAAAAGCGATTTACCAGCTAACAACCTGAGATAACAACCTGCTGAACAAACTGCCATGTAATTGCACGTGCACTACACTGATTAAGAAAAGGACGAAGGCATGGAGCCAAGAAGATTGAGTCATCAGGTCCAGTCAATTCTTTGTGCTAGATAGTTAGAGGCAGGGTTGTCCAATACCGTTGGCGATAGCTGGTCTTTCGTTACTACTCGATGGGCCGCATCCCTGTGGAGAAACAAGGCCACTAAAACGCGTAATAAGGAAAACGAGAAGAAATTGCTATGTTGAACTTAAAGCTGGGCATCGAGTGAACGCAGACAGCATGACTACCCTTTTCTTCTTCAGTTCTAAGTGGTTTCAAGGCACACGTAGCATTCCTGGGATCATACCGTGGCACGCGAGAATGGTGAAACTACACGCTGGCTGCTTGGCTCCGTAACCTTTTCATCGTAGCTTACCTCGCATTCATCCGATATTTCCCACAAGCCTATATCTCGGTCATTTCCCGGCGGTAGATCCCCCCCCGCCTCCTCAATCCACACTTTAGCTTGAGATACCATGTGCTCCTCTGTCGCAAGTTCTACATCTTTGATGGTTCTCGTTTTAACAAATGAACAGAGATGTGACGGTACTCGTTTTGCATGTTCCTGCGGTAAGTCCGGGATAAATCCAAGGATTAGCCACCAAGCAAAATCTTGAAGAAAATATCAAGAGTTTAGAAGTCGTGCTTTTAGTGAGGTGCCACAGCGACTTGAGCGTTAAGCTTGTACGGCGTTTGTACCAAAAAGGGGCTATGGCACCTTCGAGGAATACAAACTTCAATGTGAGAAACCACCTATCAGCATCAGCGCCTAACGGCATGAGGCAATAGTACTGCGCTGTTGCGATCCCCCGCTTGCCATGATTCAGCTAGATGCGCGGGATAAACGATTGTGGAGCGACCAAACGAACGCAGGAGTTCCCACAGGATGAACGAAACGCACCCGCAATCGATGCCTTATATCTTTTCCTACACCGACAAATTGAAGATTTTGCTTCTCATCATAAATTGCGTAGGCCCCAGCAATAGGTTCTAGAGGTATAGGCTCCTCCAGGAATGCTTCCAGCGATGCAATATCGCTCCCAGAGTCAACAAAGATCTCTTTGTCCGACAATTGCGCAACAAATTGCTCATTAGAAGCCCTTCTTACAACATCAATTCTTGCTTTGCGGCGAAATGTGCCATATGCAACGTTCTGGTTCAAAGCCCTCGCGACAGAGCCAGTTCTGGCTCTAAAATTAAGTTGCCTGTGATAACAACAGTACGCTCGGCAACTAAGGGCTTGATATACCATCGGGAGGAAGGAAGGTGGTCACCTTTTCTGCGAATATCCAAACACTACAATTGGGAATCGTCAAGCTGTTGGATGGGTATCAGGATTCACCAACTGCATTCTTCAAAAACGCCTGCGCATGTTATCAACGCATGTATGGGTACAGCTATCTTCCCAACTGCGATGCTGATACTGCGATACTTTTAAAATCCCGTCCCACGTTTGAGGCTTGGCCGCAAGTCAATTTGCCTCACATGCACAATGTGGATTCCATGGCGTCGATTGAGAGAACAGAAGACAGTTTCGTAATCAAACTCGATTAAACTTGAAAAAAATAAAACCTGAAAAGCTATGGCTGCATCTGCCTTCTACAATTAGCTTACACTTGATAATAATATTATCAATCGCATGAATTGTGTATAGTCATTGTGTATAGCAAGATGTATGGCCACTAGTGCAGGGCCCCTACAGCTCTATAATATAATTAAATAAAATTGTTGAAAAGTTTCCGGAGATGGTATCACAACTCTTGGTGCCCAGATGTTCCGACAGAGCTTGTCTCGCTGCACGGCAGTGCATTGCCACCAATGAATGCAGTCCTGCGATTCCTTCAATTCGCTACTCCTCTCCAAGTTATGCAAGCCTCCGTCCCTCAACGAAGGGCTCTTTGTCGTGTTCAGCTGTTGTAAATGAAGACTTTGCTACGAGTGTGGACCAGCCCACTACTTTCGGCACACAACCTGGCCAAGTACGTCCTTAGACATGAAAATTTCGATACAGTATAAAAAAGTTTAATGATATTATGGTTGTCGTGTTTTATCTACATCAAGATATAGGAATTTAAGGCTGGGTTTTAGACAGATGCAGAAGATGCACGTGCTACATCGAAAGTATGATTCGACGTACGCAATGGGCTGAAACAACTGTTAACCTTGGCGCTTGCAGTGGAATGTGTCTTTGTTTTTAATCCCGGTGTACTTGTGTGCACAGGTGCTGAATCATAAAGATGGGCTTGCGGTTGTCAGAGGGCTACACAACGGCGCGCCAGTCGGCGCAACTGTTCGATTCGGAAGCGGAGCAATCGGGTGCGTTGGGATTAAAGCTTTTAGAAACGTGTAAGGTAGTCACTGTTGAACAGTGGGTGATGGTGTGCGTGCACTTTTCTCACGCAAGGAGCACTCCAACATCCCTTTTCACTGCAGAGCCATTGTCTGGTGGCATGAAATTGAAACCTGTACCGTGATGATCTTGGACTATGGAGACATGGGACCCGCTGGTGTCACTGAAAACCCAATAGCGGAATGTGTGTTTCAGAGCAACGCCACGGTCCCGCATGGCGCAGCAGAAACGTCAAATTTTCAAACGGAGAACGAGAACCGTGCTAACCCGAGTTATTACAAGCTTGTTGAAGTTTCTGCGGGCTCTGTTCGTGGGGGTCAGTGTGTAAATCACATGTGCGAGCCGCTCGTGTCCACCGGTGCAGCAGCTTCCAATTCCGTTCTCAAGGCCTCTCGCTCAAGTGAAATCCCGCTCCTGAACCAACAAGTAGACATGGAGGGACGAGACGTTATTAGTGAGCCTCTGTTCACAGGCATCCCGGTGCGTCACGCACAGCTGACCTCGTGCCACCTTCAGAAAAGTGTTGACGATTTGCCTCAACCGAGGGCTGTTCACGTCCAACACAATTTAAAAGGGATTTTCCGGGTCCTTCTTCCCATGACCAAGTTCTTCGCTCTCGTGCTCCGTCAAGGTTCATTCTCTCAACAAGTCATGCCAAGTTGTGAACAACAGCGTAAGTCTGAGCAGTTCAGAATTGTGCTACCACAAAACGTTAAAAATTGAATTGCCAAGAATGAAATTACAAGTATATATACACCAATCCATTGCTACACACGTCGCTCTTTGTTCGAACAGTTTGTCCTTGTTCGCCAAGTCCAGGTTCTCAACTACGCTGTCCAATGTAGTGGCAAAGTCGATGATGAGCTTGTTTCGTGACGTCAAGTCGGATAACTTTGCTCCATTGTGCGTTATGCTGCGCTTAGATAAATTGTTCTAAGCGCGCTTTGTAAGGTCAGGAAGCCACGGTCGCGTATTTGCCGGCGAGGCTGAATCGAAGTGAACAGTGCCCGCCACCGGCGTGGTACCCCTTAGCTTGATCCTCAGTCACACTCAAATATAATTGGATCTCATATCGCGCAGGCTGTAGACGTTTTGACTCCATTGGCCCACGGTTGCGCTCTTTTGGCAGCCGGACCAAACTCGCACGACATAACGGAGCTGCTAATACGTCTAACATCTAATTTAGCGTGCCCGAGAGAATCCTCGCCAAGTCACGACAAAGCTGTGACAGTCGTGTATGTGGCATCCGGATGCTCGCGTGAGGAGCTGGACCGTCGCGTGGATGAGCTGGATAAACGAGGAGCACGCGACAACGTTGCGGTTGTTTTCGCGCCAGATACACTCCCGTTGTCACAGCAGTATGCAGCACTCTGTTCTGGAGTTGCTATAGGTGAAGCAGTAAGGGATGACGGTGGCAGAGCTGTCGTTGTATTAGACTCTGTTGAGTGCATGGTAAAGTTATGGCGAGCCTTGCACAGTTTAGCCGCTGAAAGCGCCTCTAGTACTGGAAAGGATTCAAAAGATGGTAAGTCACTGTTCACACGTGCTGCAGTGCGGTGTTCTGCAGATCGTGTGCTCGTTGCTTCACATGTGAATCCTCGGGGTTCCTTGTCTATTCCATCCGTACCCTATTGTCTGTCACGCACAGCATCTTAAATCTTTGATTTTGCTTGGATTTTTGTTTGACTTGCACAGTGTGCACGGTTGCGAGTGAGCTATGTAAGACATTTCTTGATCTCCTCGGCGTACTTGCGGATAACTGTATTATGTGCCGGGACTCTTGTGGAAGGCTTGAGAATTACACCTTACCATACCTCTTTGATCCTTGTATCTGTTTCAGGTGCGATGGTGGAGCTCAACGGTATGCTCGTTTCTGCTGAAGCCTCGGAGCGTCGACGCTTTTACTCGGCTCTGCTCCAGCGTGCAGCAAAGTGCCTTTCTGGAGGAACGCTGACTCTTTTGTTCTCACTTAACGGAGTTCCTGCAACTGGCAACAGTTCTCGCAGCACACGTACTCGTGCTTCTGCAGCGCTACACAATAGTAAGAACCTGAGCCCCGAGCTCAAGGCTAAGCTCGAAAAAGCTCTTGCGGCCAGTAAAGACGATTCATCTGGAACTGGTACTTTCTAGCATTTACCCTCGTCTACTGTAATATTTCTAGTATTCGTGCATTCTTGATTCAATACTCACTAGAGTCTAGTGAAGGTCAACAAGCCCTTCTGTCTGCTGTACAGGTTCAGATGAACAAGCTGCAACGGAAGCCGTAGAGGAAATAATGTCAATTAGTGACGGCCAGATAGTACTGAAGCCTTCATCTGGATGCCCATCGGCGCTTATTGAAGCAAGCTCAAAACCTTTTTTGTTAGATTCGGCCGGAAGTCTGTCTCGAATGGGAACTCGAGCTTACCCTATCGCGCTTCGGGATCTAGCCCCAAAGGTGTGCATGCACGCAACCCCTTGGTTGTTACTTTCATATCGCATCATATTTCATTGTCCATTCGCCTTTATTAGGAGAAGATGATATATGGTGCTCCGTAAAGGGTAATTAGGCAATCCATGAGTGCATCTGTTCTCACACCTGTGGAATCACACAGCACACAAGTGTTGTTCAATGGGTCAACGACAGAGTTGGAAAGCGTGAGCACCGTGGACGTGAATTTGAAAAGAAATTTCGGAGTAAGTTAGTGTGCCTGTCTGCTTCACATGTGCCGGATCCTCGCGGCTTATGTGTGAAGAGGCAAGTGGATGTTTCTAACATTCACAGCACCGTAAATCTGAAATTCTGAACAACAATTGATCCTCAGTGATTGCGCCATTTTCAGGGCACGTTAGGGGTTGCCCAACTTGTTTGCGTCGTCTTGGAAGCTGGTTGAATAGTGCAGATGGCTGTTCTTCCGATCCCGCATCATCAGTCATGTAAGTATTGATGATGAGCTCCCGGTGCGGCGGCACTGATTGTCGAAATTAGTTCCTTCCTGTGCTCTAGTGCATTGGGCAGTGTCTGTTGGAAAAGCGCCAAACCCTTTCGGATTTAATTACCTGAGATCACTTGTAGGTTATATAGTGTACTTTTGAGTGACCTCGCACGCACTCTCAACACTCACCCGCACTCAAGAGTACACTCCTTTCCACTCTTAGTGCCTCACGGGGCCTCCATGGACAGTTACGCGCCATGGGAAGTTCGATCCTGGACTCGCACTCACCAGGACTCGACCACCGACGTACCAAACTACGATACTATGTTGTAAAAACGCCAGACCCTTTCGGATTTAATTTTGTCGGGTAGTGTGCTGTCATTGAACAGGCCATGTTTCAACAATATCCAATTGCCATACTAAATTTTGAGTTGGGATGTACAGCATCTTGGGGCAGGATAAATGATTTGATATTTCTCCTTTGCGGCCCGGAAACGGGCTTGGCCAAGGAAGAGTTTTGGTCAACAGGGCGCATACATGACCACGTTTTGTCTAATAGGTGCATGTGAACGATAGTTTTATGCTGGGCTGTGTAGAAATTGTCATTTTTCATGGCTGACGATCAACAAAGCGTGTTTTTGCTGTGTGACAGCAGAAAAAACTACAGTGGCACGAACGCTGCTGCTTCTATAGATTTAGTGGGGTACACGAATGGATGCTTCGAACATTGCACCATGCTTGAAAAATGGCAGTGTTTTCGAATCAGGTGAGAAAAAAGTAGCAGGCGTACAAAGTTGCCCAACCTATGAATGGTCGCTCCGCTCTTACGCATTCATTCGAGACTGAAAGAAGTAGAAGCCGGTCTACACTCTGTTTAGAATATTCAGTAGCAACCGCTTTCTTGAAGATTTCGGCTCTCGCTGCCGGTTCTCGCGTAAATAATACATCCTACAGTTTTCGCGGTGATCTAGTGAATCAGTCTTTACGTTTTGTTAATGTATAAAGAAGTCTTTGGTGATCTGTCTTGAACGTTGTCATAATTTTTGGTGTTAGCTTTGTTTCTCTTGCACTGTTGTAGACGGTAGATACCTTTCTTGGTGGCGCCATTGTGCCTACACGTTATGTCCTTGTCTTGACTGTGAACTAGTCTTTCCAAAGTATGATTGGCTCGAGTATGGACACGTACGAAACATGAGCTTCAGAAGTAGCTTGTTAAGACCTGTGAAATCTTCATTTATTCATTTATGTCTGATGAAATTGGTGCTGAGGTAGCGAGTTGCTTCTGCGCGGCTGTGTGATCCTCCCCCCTTGTTCATTTAATGGCGCTTTCTTGAGAGTTCGTGCAAGGTCACTCAAGAGTGCACTATACAACCGACAACGTAAGATCTCAGACAATTAAATTCAAAAGGGCTTGGCGCTTTTCCAACGCGCTTTCCCGTCATTTGTAGGCCAGGTTGCACGTTGGGGTTGAGTTGATGTATACAATGTATGCTGGGGAGTTAGAAGATAGTTCATTCTGAGAACTGGGTCAATAAGTCGCCAGGGGGGACATATATCCAAGGGTGGCACTTCTCACAGTTGCGGAGGAGTTTTTGTATGGTGTACTGAGGTGTTTTTGGGAGGTTTTGGAGTACCAGTGAGTGGGAGCCTGTGATGTGGTTTGGTAATTTCTCAGGTCAGCACAGAGACCCCCATGGACACTCTCAAGGATGCAAATTGAGAAAACAACATCATTGGAGCGCCTGATTGTCTCAGCTTGAGAGCAAACTGGTTGCCCCGCACCGGTGCTTGTGTGGGATTTTGGACCGCGTTTTACTCTAATTTAAGTACGAGTGATAAGTACCCTAGGCCAAACCACCCACCGTTTTGACACTAAGCTTACATGCACAATGCGAGTGACAAAAGACGTCGGCTTATTTGAAAAAGCATGGATTTTCAGGCCGAGTGAGATTTGAAACTCTTCGATGGAATCGAATCGGCTTGCAGGCTTTGATATCGCCTGGCTGTGACGACTAGTGATGTGTATGCAGGCTCGGTTTGAGTTGACACAAGATGCTGATGCTCGGCGGTTTTCCACTACTTTGAATGCAGAACTGCAACAGTCTGTATCGGCACGATGTGAGTTGCTGGAGAATAGTTTGATTGTGCCTCCAGAACGAAGGTTTAGTGTTGCAGAAACAGCAAGTTTACTGTGGCTGGTTCTGAATCGCGATCTCGCTACTGTGTCCAAGGATAAGCTGTGGGTATGTCCCATGCAACTGTATTCTGTAACGGCAAAGTCGTACTTTTCAACAGATTTGTGATGCGTCAGTAAAAGTTGCAGGAGATTTGGCCTGGACTCTGGAAAGCTGTTGAACTGCGAGCTCCTGATGCTTTGGACGAGATTCACAAGACAAATCAACTTACCAATCAATCGAAGGCGAAACTCAGGAAGCTGTGTTCCAAGTACTTAGAGCAGCATTTTTGAGAGTTTTCCAGTGCAAGTTACACATGAATTTCTTTTACTTTGCACAGTTTCTACTAGTTCCTTCCAAGTGTGTGACAGATGACTTAGATGTATGAACAGTGATATGAGCAGTGGCACTGATGCTTGTAACTGGATCTTGACAACTTGTTTAAGTTTGCATCTCTTTTGCAAGGACTCCAAGTGGAACATTTTCTTCTCTGTATGCTTGCTGGAGTATCTTTCGATGGCTGGGGTCAATGTCCAGAATGGCATGAGTATCAATTTCAGCATCCCCAGTAAACACTGATCTCCAGAAGCCCCATTTAATGCTTGTTGCTGTTTCACTTTTTTCCATGACGACAATTAAGGAAGATGAGGAGCTTCCTCGCTCAATTTCCCAGTAAGACCCGCCGTTTGGTGAAAGCAACTGAACTGAGCTAGTCAAGGTTCCTTCCACTTGACCACTCTCCCCGATTTTTGTCTGGTATGAAACTTTCAGCCTCTGACGTTTTAATGTGACGCAAATATCACCCTTCCGCAGTAAGTGGGGCACTTGGATCTTTAGCCACACTTCAGACGCACTCTGACCCCAGGTGTACTCTGTGTTGCCCCGGACGCCGGTTCCTCCACCGTCAGACGGTGATATAAGAGTTTTAATAACACAGCCACGGCACCAGTCGCTGCAGATTCGATGTTTTCTGGTTCTTGCGCTCACTGTGTATGTAGAGTTCCCTTCTAGAGGAGCTAGAGTTCGGTTATTGCCTACTTGAAAAGGCTCTTCAATCCATGTGCCTATATTGCTTTTGTCTTCAAGCTTGTATCGCATCTGAATCTCTAAACAACCAGATTTATCTGTCTCACGGAGCTTGAGCTTAAACTTCGCTCGGTTGCACCTGACGTCCACGCAGTGCAACGAAGGAACTTCCGGCGTTTGAATTAATAGCAAGCTACGCATTGAATGTAAAATTGCGGTGACTGAGCGAATAAGAGCTCTAAGACACGCCTCAAAGTACTTCCGACCTTGAATCAAAGCAGCCTCGACGTCCATGATTTAGCAAAGCTTCACAAGCATCAACCAGAGCCGTGAATGGATGTACAGAGTGAATGATCTTCAGGCCAAACGCAATGGTTAATGTACTGTTATCGTGGTGGTTAACATACAAAGGTGCTCACCATAATCATTTCGGACACATGTCCTGGAGTGCATGCAACAAGGGCCGTGAGGGCCGAGGGGCATGAGAGTTATCCAGCTCAAAACGTTCAAGGACTTGAATCATAAGATATTTCAAGAAATTAGAATGGCGCCAATCTGTTGACATAGTGTTGATATAGTGCTACTGGGATCACTTAAATTGTCACTTCAGTTCATCCCGATGTTTTCAGTTGGTTCGTTAAGTGAATGCGGTACTAATTGACAAGAGTCTGAGCTTTAAACACCTCTTATATTTGGTTCCAACATAAGCAGAAGGCCTCCACCGTCTTCTCACTGCCAAGACGCTACTCTGGAATACGTTGACCCCAGTACAGTATTCAATTCAGAGGGCACACTACAATGTTTCGCAACGGCTTCTAAAGTCTTCTCATTGCACTTGAACTTGGATGATAAGTGGGTGATCAGTTGCCTGTCTCCCCTATTGGCTTGTATTTGCTTCATAATAGATATGAACTGCTCATGAGTCACTCGTCCGCAACCATCTTGCTCGGAAGCATCTCGTGCAGCATAACATTCCTCAGTAGATAATTGTTCTGACTTCACCTGCACTGATCAAGTTAGATTAAACACGCAACAGAAGCGGTGAGGATCTGATTACGTTGTTGTTCAGACTATACCGGTGGTTACGTTACCTGTTGCACCATATCCTGGACCATTTGGTTGTCTGCTAGGGGTAATATGTGCTCCCTATAGACAATTGTACCCTCTGGAAGGGTCATGGTCTTTTTCATCAGAGAGACTATCTCCTCATCTTTCTTGTTCAACTCCTCGTAGTTCACGCTGCTTGACTCCATGTCAATTCGACGTCGCTCAATGGCAAATGCCGCTTCGGCATCACGCCGAACAGCTGACGTTTCAGGAACATTCCTCAAAGACTCCGGCCAAACAGGCTTTGTAATATGCTTCGGACCACGGGCTATACGGGATGCAAACGATCCCATCACGCAATACTTTATAATGTATTATCGCTGGGCTTCCTTATTGATGAGATACTGTAGGTGAAAGTGCCCTGGCATGTACGTGTTCGCAGTGGCCTGCCAGAGAAGCATTCGCCTCTTGGCGTCGATCTTTGCCTGTCGGATTTGGTCCTTCGGAATACCCCAGTGAGGTAGTTCTCCCGCTTCGTGCAGATGTGACCAGTGAGAAACCTCTGCTTGCTGAAGAATGGAGCGATTAAACTCGATCTTCTCCTGTGCCCGTGCCTTGTTCAATTTCTGCGACTTGGACAATCCTTTGAAACCCCAAGGCTTCAGCCACTGACGGCCTCCAGTGCGCTTAAATACGACAAAAAGTGCAGCACTACTACTGACCATTAATGTTATCTTCCCTATCAGATAGTATTCAACCGCAGTTAGCTTGCCTCGCTTTCCTACAATCAAGCAGGGTCTCCCATAAACCCCGCGAATTTTTCCCCTGTCGTGTCGAAGGTGGAAATCCGTTCGGTTGATTGAATTATAGCCAACAGAGTTATCAGTTTTTAGAGGTGCTGCGCCGGCCTGCGCCCTGCGGAGGTCGCATGCATTAAGTATTACAAAGAATTTGGGTTTAAGAATAATTTGGGCCCAATTGGGTTAGAGAAACATTTAACAATAATAACTGAGTTGCACCACTAACGGAAACACCGCCAATGGGTGGAAGTTTGGAATATACTTTGATTTCGACAGGCTGACTACATCATGACCGAACAATTCGTTCGCTTGCAAGTCCATATCAGGGAAACGTCACGCAGGACTTCGACGCTCTTGTTTTTGCGCCAGTTATCTTTTTCTCCAGTTACAGGTCATTAATTCGCCGGGAATCCAGCATTCAGAACGCAGCAAGTTCGGTTTCTTTAATCAATCGTTTCAGATGTGATAGCTGAGTGACTCTTTAGTGACCATTCGTTAATCCCGCTTGACTGATAGTCTGTACAAGATGCTCATGGTTGATACGTGGTGCACATAACAATTCATAACAAGTCATCTTTAAAGTTGGTGATGCTGCTGAATGCGTATCGATGTCATTGGCAGAAAACAACAAGTATGGTAGATACTGCGCTTCAGTTAGACACCGGAAGGACAGACCCCGGGGCTTTCACTACAGGCTAGAGAGACAAGGCAACCATTTGCTTAAACCATTAACTATTACATGTCTTGTAGCTCTTGTCGTAACAATGTGTCTGCAACCAACACCCGTACTAGGTCATTACCCAAGCTCCTTCTAGCGAAACACACTATATTTGTATACAGCGTGCGTAAGTTGAAAAGCAAATTAGGGTTGGCTGCTCGCTGTACTGTCACGTCAAAAATCCGTAGTGAATGGACAAACCTTTACGGAGCTAGAAATCCAGTAAGCGTGAGCAGTTGTTGCACCGGAGTTTCCGTTTCGAAGGAGCGAAGGGAGATTAGCACTAGTCTCTACAATGGCCTAACTTGCATCACTGGGAAGCCTGTTCGGCGGAATTTGAGCTATTGGTGGACGACTCCTCCAGTGTTCGCTGAAAGGAGTCGCTCTCCGTGAACCATTGCTCTATCAACAAAGTGGAAATCAGCTTGAGGTGACCGAATTATCATGATATCATCGGGTGATACTGGTTCTATGTTACTTGCATGTTAGATACAACTGGAGCAGGTATCTCAAAGCTATCCAAACTTGCACCAACCATCTCCCCTGTTCTCATGCTTCTTACATTTCATGGCATCCCAAGGCTGGATTAAGTTGCCAGAATTTGGGCTCTAGTACTGCTAGTGTTAGTTCACCAGTGCCAGAGATAACCAGCAAGAGTCTGAGAGCGCGCATGCAGCAATCAACATAACGCAGTGTCAGACCACAAGATTTCCCAAGCTGGCTACCACAGCATAACTACACTTTTTCCTTATCCCTCTCCAACAGACAAAGAAAGAACAGCTCCTACCATGCAGGAAAAGAGTTTGCTGGACTAAAATTTGGAATACTGTTGCGTCCTGAAGCATTTTCAAAGTTAATGCAGTGTCTCTGAGATCCCATAGAATGTTTGATCCTGAACTCGCATTCACCAGGATTCGAACCACTGACATTCCAAACTACAATACGAAGTTGGAGAAGTGCCCTGTCTGTTCCGATTTCAATTTTCTGAACATGTAGGAATGGCAGCCACCCAGTGTCTTGGGCAGACTGCACACACACCCTCAACAATTCTGCTTCAGAGGATCCAGACATCTTGACAGCAGGATATCCTCACCGAAAACATCACCTACAGAAGAAATGCAAAAGTCAGCCCAAGTTTCTTGCCAGCCGCATAACACATTTAGAGTCTCCATGAACGTTCAGAAGTATGATTTACTATTTAGAGTAGCTTCTCCAATTTGTGGACTTTTGAGTCACTGATTCTTGTTAGGTGATGCCGTGGGTATTCACAGGTGCCTATGAAATGATCTGCTAACCTATAACTATCCTGAATCTCCCAAGTATCAGTTTTTCAGCTGTAAACACATTCAGTGCTCACCTTCATATCCATTGGTTGTAAACGCACTCTCACTTCTCACCAATAGAAACTGGTCTCGTTGCCACTTAAAGTGTACCAAAGATGACAATGATGTACAACAAGAGTTAGTCACAAGAAACAGTTGATTAGTAGATTGAAACAGGATTCTTTTCAGTGTTTCTGGATACAATGTGGTGACCGTGAGATCTTACCAGTGCCTGCAGTGCTACTGATGATGAACGCTTGCACAGGCCCAGTGAAGATATAGAAAAATAGATAATTTTGAAAACATGATAAAATTTCAGCTCCTAGATTCACCTCTAACGTGATTCACTTGCTAGTGGTTGATTTTATGTTACAGGCAACAAACCAGGTACAGTATGCTTTTCAGATTTGGTCGGGGATGCTGCTCGTTTTGACCACAATTCGTGGACAGTACTCATTGATACATAATCTGATAAATGTTGTTTGGTTTCGGCTTCTTGCTGAGAGCTGAAAGCAGCTTGGTAGAGCATTTGTGCTCCATGAGCATCACCATAGGGTGTGGATAGTGAGCTGTACTGCAAATGTAGATCAAAAAGACATCAGTGATTGAGCTGGTTTAATTCTGTTAAGAAATTGTAGGAAGAAGTGTTCTTGATGTTCATCTGAGCTTGGACTATGCCAAGCTGGTGGAGGCAGAATAAGAGTGGAAGTCCAACCTGCCTCCAAATGGGATACTTTTTACTCCCTGTCAAGGAGTAACAGTGATAGATATTCCATTTCAACAACATTAACCCAACAGTCCATGTGTATGTGCGTACAGAAAACACTCCTGAAGGAGCAGCAAAGGGGCACAGGAAAAGCAAGGCGGTACAGAAGAGAAGGCTGCCAAGGTTGTCAATTTATTTTGTCTTCGAAAGATATCTTTGGTATACTAGTCCTGGATAAGGACAACCAAGGGGTCTCCCGAGTCAGGTTGTCAGTGTTTGCAAGTTTCTGTGCTTCCTTGAGCAAGAGCAATATTGCCTTGAGTGTTGAATAGAAAGAGGATGGGAACTTGGCGGTTTTACTATTGTTTGATATCACATGTCTTGCCTTACTTTATTTTGGTATAGATGGACATAACAAATTGAGAGCACTCCAGAAGGTGATATTGTCTTCTCGCGTACCAATCGATACAGTAATGTTTCAGCACTCCAGCTTGTTACGGAGCATCATCTGAACATAACTTTGAGAACGTCGACGACCCCTCGCCCGACTATCAAAGCTGCAACCGCCGGGGGTATTGGTTTACGAGAATTCATCATTTCGCGCATACCACATCGTGGCTTGGCTGGACGAAAGTAGGGGTGGCTGGAAAGAGGTAGGTACTCTCAGCCTGATTTCGGATTCACGTGCATTATCGTTCCCTCCATCACTCGTAACGGAGTGAAAAAAGCATAGTATAGTCTTCAATTCTAGGCCTTCTATTCAGTTTACAGTCTGAATATGGCTCTTTGCAGACGGTGAAACTGACACCCCGCTGAAACTCGATCGATGCATGTTGCGTGCTCCTCGCCAACGTTGGCACAATTGTCAGTTACACATCCTACACGTAGAACTTACAGTGCAGACAGCATCAAATTGAATAATTTGCAGGCTGTTCATAAAATATCCTAAGATGCACGTTCGAGCTTGAGGTCCAGATTTGAAACCACTAGTTTCTCCGGCATTCGTGACCATTGCTTGATGTACCACGGTTCCTACGATTCCATTGTATTTACAGAGACGGATCCCATTTCAACGGAAAATACTTCTGCCTACTTTGTCCCTGTTTGAATGTGACATTGCGGATGCGTTGCTTTGTTGTTTCGGAACGATGTGCACGACGAGGCTCTACTGGTGGCTATCAAGTGTTCACCAAATCTTCTGGTGCATTAAAGGCTGAGCTATCTATTGACAAGACCTGTCACCTCTATAAAGACAGGCGCCTTGCCTGCCCCCGTGGAAGATCCGTGCTCCCTTTGGTGGGCAACCCTGTAGCCAGGTACATAGATGAGCAACCGCAACAAAGCGAAGAATTGCTTTACTGGCGCATACGATGTAGCGCTATCGAGTCCGTAGCTGCTATTTCTCAATCCCATGCACCCATAACCGCCTTGTTCCCATTCGATTTGGCGACATCAGCTAAACACCTCTATGGCCATGTAAGAAGTATTTGGTTAAACCTTAAAAATCAGGTTCGAGTACATTTTCAACCGGAGCAGTTTCGAGCTCGAACTAGAATGTCAGCGGCCAGTTGCCTTCAGGGAAGGTGCCTCTACATTTTCCCAGTGAAATGCAGTCACAATGCTACAATGCTGAAGCACCTTCTTGTCAATGCATTGCTGGATGGATTTTCTTGGTGCTCTGGCGTGGAAATAGGCAGCAAAGCGGAGCTTCTGCTGGTGATTAGCTTGTGGAAGGAGATCATTGATATGGATTGCTGCCCAGTAACGAACACAAGCTTGCTTGTTATATGCAATGGACCGAAAGATATCGACTTCCTGCGCTTAGTACACGCGGGGCAGGTAGCAGGTCTGAAGTTCGTTTTAATAATGGACAGCTGTCGTGACGCTAGCTTGTTGGCATCAGCATACAGTCTCACGAGCCCCGAGGTGCACATTAAAAATCTTTATGGAGGTCCTACGTCTGGAGTGGTGGTTGGAACCTGTAGAGCTCCGTTGTTTGGAATACGTGTCAACCTGCATCGCCATCACAGCGGTCGGTAAGCTCCACCATACCCGCGAGTTTGTTGTGCATATACACGCACTGGAACACTTGATATTATGCGAGCCAAGTAGCTGATGCCTTTGACTGCACCTTACATCTCCCAAGAACTGTGGGAGCACCGAACTCGCTCATTTCCCGATATCATCTCTATCTGCGCAGATGGGGAGCAAGCTGCGGATGTAAAAGCAAGTTTGGCATATCAAGTTCTGAATTCACATACGTCGTTCAGCTCTTATCATCGCATGGACTGCTTGGCAGCACTTGTTGGATGCACTACCATGTCGGTAGTCAGGTAAGACATAACCGTTTCAGCGAAAGAGGAAATTGTCTTTCCGCTGTTTCCTGCGCGTTCAAGGCAATGCAGATTCATCCTGTGATACTAACCCTCTGATTAGCGGATTTGGCTGGCCCCCGTTATGGGCTCCAAACTTCGCTTAGATCCGAGTGCACTCAGGTACCGAGCACTGAAATATTAAGATCACTCACGGAAGAGTCAGCACAATACTTTGTGCAGCTGCGAAACTTGGGTGTACCTCTGCGCAACGTAGACTTTGGAGGGGGCATTCCATTTAACGCAGCCTCCATCCCTTCGCCAACGCTTCCCGAAACAATTACTGACCACGTTTACACAATACTCTCACAGTTTTCAGCAGTCTGCGAACTTCACGGGGTCACAGTTCCTCACATGGCGTGCGAAAGCGGTGCAGCCGTTGCTGCCATGTCATCTGCAGTTATTGTCAGATGTGAACAGTTCGGTGCGTCCTATGGTTTCCCTATATAGTTTTTGAAACAGCTGGATGTAACAGAGTTGGAGCCTGGGGGCATAGCTCAGTGGTAGAGTATCTGATTTGCATCTCCTGCATGTGTTCAGAGGGTCGGGAGATCGATCCTTCC
>JAULKQ010070431.1:0-20159 GCA_032356285.1 Smithsoniella earleae | reverse complement strand
TACACATATGTCCGGTCTATTACTCGAGAGCTATGATGGTACGTTTCAGACCTTGTGTAGCATGGGTAACGAATGAGCATAGTGTTCTGAATGTGCCATATATTATACATAAAGTCTTTCTGAGTCGACCAAGTCTACATGGCTACCTCCGGATCTATCTGCCCTTGCATCCTGTTGCTTGTTGTGCTCAGATTCACTCTTTCTTTACTCTCGGTGTCAGTTAAATCCACAGCCCTAACATTCCTTTCTAAGATTTGGTTGTCATGAAAATCTAGCGTGCAGTTGACCGCCAAGTTGTAAATGATTACGTCCAATGCTGTTTATTGCAGTGTTGCGATGAAACCCGTAGCAACTGGCTCGATAGGCGCTTCATACATGCGTGTGAACATTTTGTCCTACAGCTTCCAAGGTGTGACTCCACATTCTTGTCGAACAGTGTGGTTCATCTAATCGGACACATGAGCTACCTGCGAGATGTGCGTACTACAAGGTGTCAACGTGCGACAATCAATCTTTTCCTTCATTTTGAATTATGAATTCGTCTCTCTTGTATGTCAGCGTGAGATGCACTTAATCGTGTGTCTTTCTGCCTACTCACCGAGTTACTTTGCATTGGGAGAATTGCCGAGAACACGCGTGCAAAATTGGTGCAATGATTGCTGGCAACAACGCCATCACCAAGATTGAAGTAGCCAGAATAATTCTGTGTCATTTCATCTGAAGTAAGTCTTCAACCTCTTATTATTCATGGAATACGCTGACAACGTTAGACTTTCGAACAGCTCAATATATAACCGAAGACTTTCGTGAACTTTAAAAAACATCTGTAAACAGACGTTAAGTAAGCTTGGGCATCTCAATACACAGTTTTTCAGAGTCCTGGGTTCTTTTGGTCCACTACAAGTTGACCAAGTATGGGATGTTCCGCATTCAAGCCACAGGTGAGACTGTCGAACAGTGAATTGTGTAGAATATTATGAAACGAAATTTACTTCTTTTTTTCTTGCCTCTGGACTGTCACTCACACTATGTTTCCACCACTTGCAGCACGCTGCTCCCGCTTTGCTCGTGAACAGAAATGCTGTAGCTCCTGCGCTGCAAGATATCGATTCAAGTTCAGAAGTAGAGTTAGAGCACTGGATCCGCGCAGGTAAGACTTTTAGGCAGTTCTTACTAAGGGAGCGGCAGATTAGATACCTAGATACCGAAGGTTCGACTGACTGCAATCTAGATTAAAACAAGTGCCATTGCCAGTCTTCAGTGCCGAAGATTTTGGGCGTCGTAATAGCCGTTCAAACGTTGGCACTGTCTCGCAGACATCATGTAAATTCAGCGCCATGAATCAGCAAGGACGTTTTGAAATGAACCTCGATAGGACGTAGGTGCCTCACCTGATAATCCTCAGGGAGCTTGCAATAACAGTGAGCACAGTCAGTAGACATAAGCCCGCTGATACTCTTCCGAGTGTCCTCGCAAAAATATACGGAGAATTAGCGTCAAAGTTGCAGCGAACATTGAAAGCGGCAATGCTTGCAGAACCACTGAGCGGCGTCATTGCAACACCCCAAACATTACAGAAGATCTATGATTTGTTACATCGACGTCCTCTTCACTTACGCTGATTTAAGTCGCCCGGATGTGCTTGGGTGCCAACACTGACCCATGGCTAGCCTCAAATGACGGTAACGCTCTTTGCTTTTGCGGCGTTAGGAGTCCTCAAATCAACACCAAGTGTTAAATTCAAATAATAACCACCAACCTTTGTTAGTTTCTTCACAGATCGAAACAAGAGTGCAGGTACGCGGCCAACGCGAAGGCATCACCAAGCCCCATCATACTGCACTACCAAACCACTCTGAACGCACTTCCGATAATCACCGTACCGCAGAAAGCGACTAAAGCAAAAACTGTGTCAGAATAACTTCAAACTGTTGCTTTTTCACTTCTGGGTTACATCTACTCAACACGCCATATCAAACTAAACCGTAAACTAATTGCCCCACCGAACACTGCTCAGGGATGAGTGAGCTCTTGTGTGATACGTGTGGTGCATTTAGAGTAAAATGGACTAGCAAATGAAAGGACGGGTGTCTCAAGCGTGGCCCTTCTCACAAGCTTCGGAATTGCTGGGAACATAGGTGCGAAATGGCGGAAATTATTGCCCTGGCAAGAAAGCCTTCACCAAGATTAAACTAGTTAAAAATAATTCTGTGTCATGTAATCTGCAAGAAGTCCCCAACCTCTGATTATTCAGGGAATACGCTGTCAACGTGAGTCTTTCGAGCAGCTCTATATATAACGGAAAGACTTCAAATTTCGTGAACTTTGAAAACATCTGTGGAAAGTCAAGTAAGCTTGAGCATCTCACACACAACTTCTCCTTTTCAGAGTCCTGGGTTCTTTTTGTCCACGACTAGTAGGCCAATCATGGGATGTTCCACATCCAATTGCATGCCAGAGGTGAGATTGTAAAGCAGTAAACCTTGTTGAATCCCTTAAAGAACGAAATGTACCTCTTTATTTGATTGCCGTTGAACTGTCACAATATTTTTCCACCACTTACAGCCCGCTGCTCTCGCTTTGCTCGTGAAAGGGAATGATGTAGCTCCTGCGCCGCAAGACATCAATGCAAGTTCAGAAGTGTGACTTAATGCACTGGAGCCGCGCAGGCACGACGTTTTAGCACTTCGAACTCAGGGAGAGGCAGATCAGCTACCTAGATAGTAAAGGTTTGACTGACTGTAATCCGTATGAAAACAAGTGCCGTTGCAAGTCTTCAGTGCCGAAGATGTGAGACATCATAATAGCCGTTCAAACGCTGGCGTTGCCTCAAATCCGAAGGAGAAGACGCAGCCAAGTGACACACTGAATTTGAAGGTGACAAAACTGCAGAGGAGACATGTAATGGGGTTCCCTACCCTAGACTATGCCAATCTGTTCATCAAGGGAACAGAGTACTCCTTGCTGATGGTGTGTATTTCAATTGAAGTGGTTGAAATTTTTAATGAGACTGAGTTGATAGGTGGAGTGCCAAACACAAAAGAGCTTGGCCAGGGAAAAGAATTGCAATCTGCCAGGAGTTCATGATCTCCCTGTCCTTACGGCGAAGTTCCAGTATCTTGCCCCACATGACAATCACACAATTGCTTATCGAAATTCAACCTGGTACACAGACCCCACAAATACTTGTACATCTGTTACACTTTCATACTTCCATCCGAAAATCCATTCTACTCTACTTAGCACATGGACTTGAAGCTTTCAAGGTCTGGATGTGTTGATTATCAACACAAGCACAGAGACTCTCAAAGTAATCCTGATTTTGTGCAGTCCCGCGTGAAAATATACTCTTGTCACGCAAGTCCAAAATTTGGAGGTTTGAGTTTGATTCTAGCTCCTTAAACATTAAGTAACCCAAGTCATTACATCTTTTGAAATTTCCAATAAGATCAGATGTGTTTATTCATTGAGCGAGAATAAACTTAGACAGACAACAAGGCATCCCAGTTGCAGGTGTGACGACCATCTATCATTTGCTTCCCAGAAAAAAAAAACAGATTTCAGATGGTTTTCTGTTTCAAGTTGTAAGAGGTTGCAAACGCAATCTCACTCTTGTAGTCCAAGCTGTGTCATATCACAAGGGTGCACGCTCAACAAGTTGTAAGAGCTCAAGCAGTTTCTTTAAGCCAGTAATAATAGATAATCACAAGATTCTGGGAGCGGATCTATAGCTAAGGATGTGCTCGAGTGGCTACCAGGGGTGGATCGGGTTCAAGCCGGCTCCATCGTAAGGGAGTACCACAGAGGTAGCAGGCACAGACTACTTGCATTAATACTCAAATATTTTAGTATTTTGCGATATCTAGTGGCCAATAATGCACTAATTACAGTGTTCACGGGTGTCCTGTTGCAAGCAGGTTTTTAAGGCCGCTTGTACCTTTTTTTCCGTAGCTAAAACCCTTGCCAATTTTTTTTGAAGTACTGTGTCCCGTCCTGTTTCTCAAGCATACCGCCACAACCTGACATTAAAAAAGGTGATGATGCCCCAGCCGATGTCACAAGTCTGTGGCACAATTTTCAACGAAAGAGTGGCGTCATGTTCTATTTTCCAATCAATTGGGGTGTCATTTGCCTTTTCTGACTTCAAACTTGCCTCCTCGCTTGCTCTGTCCATCAAATCTATTCATTTTTGCTTCTTACACTTTGTAGTGCATTGAGGAGAAGAGTGTTCTAAGTCCATACCCAAATTGCCCACAAAATTTGTTCATGTCCCAAGGCTACTTTAGCAGCAGCTTTGCGACAAACACAGTGCCAAGCTATGTGCAGGCAGTGTTTCATTTGTTACTGGTCTGTGTGCTTTAGAAGAGGTAAACTTGGCAAGCAGCAGCTCGCTGGATGGACGCATGAAAATGTGTTATAAAAAGCTTTATTTTGGGCAACTTCGTGCCGCCCCAGCCACCTGTTGCGGGAAGCAACAAATACTCCAAAGTTGAGGTGACGCAGCATGTTTTACACATAGCCTCTTTGAACAGCAGGCTGCTCGTTTATTGTTGTCTGGTCAGCAGCTGAACAAAGATGCACCTTAAGTGGGAATGGGACATGATGCGCCTGTGTTTCAGATAACGTGGCTGTATTAGGCTCATTCAATTTTGACTGGCTCAAACCTGACCCCTGCCTGGGCTAATTTGTGGACTTGGCCCCTGGCATTCACTTGTACTACCAGACCCTTAGATCCAATAAGGATCCACTACGATATAGATCAACAAAGATCCATATGCACAAGTGTTACGAACTATAACACGTTTTTTTTGCGTGGCTTTTAAGGTACGCACAAGTTCTTTGTGATGAATCGTAGGAAGGGTTTTCGAGTAAATTACATGTTGCCACTGTTGTCAAGCGTGAAAAGCCAAAGATCGGTGGCCTGCGTTGATCTGATGTTGCCATCTCAGCACTTGTATTCGCTGAAATTCGTCAGGGTATACCTCGGCTTGCAACGTCAACATACTGCTTCAACGTGACGACAAGCGTTGAAATATATCTACCGTGATAAGAATGTCACTAAAACGTGACTGCAGATCAGCATTGAGGTGAATGCGAAAAACTTGTACGGCATTGTTACACCATCAATCAGTTAGCACACATAATTAAAAGCAATTATGTGACATTTGTTCAAGTGTCCCTTGTTATGTCCTGGCGCCAGGGGTTACCACCACAGCCACTCTGGGCAGCCTGTGGTACCAAGTATACTCATGGCAAGCAACAGAGTGACCCAGTTAGACCACAACTTCGTCAGCAAACAATTGTCTGTACAGAGTGCAATCTGTACAAATGTGATTGATTAAATTTGTCAGAAGGAGCTTTATTGTGTCCCTGCACTACCGGTTGATACCCCAGCTACTTTTGCTAGGATTCGATGCAAGGATTTGAGTTCAAGTCGGGCTGAGCACATGTGACACGCGTGCATGCTTGCGTGCCAAGCATCATCAAATCTGACGACTCAAAAGACTTTTTTACTTCCGGTCGATGTGAATATGGGCTTTTTAGAAACGATTGAATAGAATAAAAGATAACATTAGAACTTATGGTTCACAGAGCTCCTGTGGCAAAGCCGGAATGGCTGGCTGTCTTCATGTTTTGATTTTGTCGCGTGTATTTACGACTGGTTTCGATAAGAAATCTAAATTAAAATAATGATGTCGAATTTCGCATGAGTCTAATTCGTGCGCCGCCTCAACATCAATTGCACAGTATATGGTAAGCATTGAAAGACCAATTCCAGAGTGGATGGGGTCTGGCAGCTGCTGTAATGACGTGCAGGACCGCAAGAGAGCCTTCTCCTTCATATGCATGTGATTGTGGCCGAGTGTTTTGCATTGTTGGCACGGAATTCAGTTTTCTGCAGGAAGCAAAGAAGCGGGGCTAGCGGCCACCACAACGAGGTCAGCCAGATTTAGCATGCCACAACTGGATGTAGGCATCCAGAAAGCAAACAAAAATCAGCACCATGGGCTTCCAGCGGGAAAATTTAACTAGACGGTGTGATACATTCTTGCCAAAATGAAGCAGCCGTTCTCGGATACGATTCTGTCAACAAACTGAAGAAACTCAATAATGCACATCTAGAGGTAACATTTTGATCGAATCAAAGAACATCACTTAAGTGCATTCCATTGCGCTCCGGAGCGGGTCAAAGCAAAAGTCACACACCATGAGACATTGAACGCGCTCGCTCACGTTTTCGCATCGCTGTCTCTTCTTTAACTTTGATAAATTGTTCTTGTTCACTTTCTGATCTTGTTCGCTCGAAAATTCCTCTTTTTATGTACGATGCAGATCTCTGCAGAGATCTGCATCGTACACGAAAAGACGACCCTTCGCGGTAAAACTTTTACATAAGGCTTTTAACATTATGCTGATGTGGTTCTTCAGCGGTTTTGTGCTGAAACTTTGCTGCATCGGGACTTTTCCTTAGAACATTGCGAGCGTCCACGAGCAGAGCAGTTTCAGCAAAACAGCCCAGAGTATGTTGAAAAGGCTCGAAAGCGCGACAGAAGCATAGCTTTGTTTATAAAACATGTTTTCACGGTTGCTTGCTGCATAGTACGGTGTTTGGAAGATGTTTCACTACAACTCAGTCACGACGACCGGGCATGAGCGCGCTCGATGGGCCTTTCGCGACACAATCACTTTTAAAACATTGATTGGTTATTGATGAAAGTATAACTTGGTTCTACTCCGTCCATCACGCACGTTTGATGTACGTTGCACATCTTTGCGGAGATCTGCATCGTGCACGAAACAACGGCCTTTTGCCATGAAAGTCGTGTGTTATGCTTCTTTTATACAATTGAGGCGCCTGTACGTGCTTTCTTAAAAAATAATTGCCGCATCACAGCTTTTCTTTACCTTAGTACCTCGCAGGAGTCCAAGAGGAGCACAATTTCATCAAAACAACCCAGACTATGCTGAAACGGCACGAAAGCGCGCCCTGAACATACTCACAGTAATAACAAGTGTTCTTACGGTTGTTTGCAAGTTTTGTGTGGTGTTTGGTCCATTTCTAAGGAAAGCACAGTCACGGCGAGCGGCGATGAGCGCGCACGATGGACAGCTCGCAACAAAAGCACTGCCAAAGCCTTCAGTAATTATTCTTGAAAGAAATTTCGCCTTTTTTCGTGCGAAACGGGCACGTTTGATATACGATGCAGATCTCTGCGGAGATCTGCATCTTACATCAAACGTGAAAGCTTCACACAAAACAAGCTTCAAACACGATCAATATTGATTATGGATTGCGTAAAGGATGGTTTTGAGTCTAAATTGATGCGGAGCGTGCGAAAGGCCGACCGATGTTGAGACATTCTAATCGAAAACGGTCAAAGAACACAGTCCTTGAGGTCTAAACTTGTTTCATAATAGTGTTCTCGATGCTTCTGACCATTTATGGAACGCTTCCGAGTCTATTTTTCATTGTCTGGCTTCCTTTCTTCGAGCGGTACTGCCGGTGAACACCCACGTGTAGCTGAGGTAATACAAAAATCCGATGCGGCCACGAAAGCGATACAAACAAGTCACAATTTTTTTTCTAACAGTGTAAGAAACATCTCTGCTTGTTTTCAGCTGGAAAAAGTGTTCTTTAATGTATTATGCAGATCTCTGCAGGAGCGTACACGTGCGCATCCTAGTCTCCATACGTTCAACCCATGTGCTCTAACGCAAACCGTGACAAAGCGAAGAGCACTGTGCAGGGTAGGCGACCCGGGAACGACTGGATCCCGGACTCAGAGACGCAGGGGCACGAAGATCGAGACCGGCCGCAGTGTGAAATTTGAGACAGCACAGTCAAGCATGATCAAGAGAAAAGCAGCCGCAGCTGCCAGATAGAAATATGCACTTATTCGTGTTGTACCTAGGAAACATGGACGGTTGAAACTGAATTGTCAATTGAAATTGCTACTGCGCCTAGACATCTATGCATATGTAACCTGATGGCAATCGAATACTAACGAGCTCAAAAAGGAACACACACGCGTGAAAATGCACCACCCGTGAAACAAAAACGGTCTGCAAATGGTCCCTAGAATGGACCATGAATGGACCATCATTGGTTCGTTGGTGGTCCACTGACGGTCCACTGAATGGTCCATCAATGGTCCGTTGGTGATCCATTGATGGTCCACAGGTGGTCCACCGAATAAACAATGAATGGTCCATTGGTGGTCCATTGATGGTCTGCTGAATGGTCCATCAATGGTCCCTTGGTGGTCCATTGATGGTCCCCATATGGTCCATTCACGATGACGTACCTGTGAACATGTAGGATATGTGACGCACGATCACCGAGCGTCACACCAATGGTCCATTCATGGTCCATTGATGGACTGTATTTTGACTATGGACCATCTACAGACCACTAATAGACCACGAAATGGACCATGAATGGACCAAAAGGCACGGCGCGCGTTCTCCATGCACGCGATCCGTATTGACATAGCGCGAAATCAACAGACCACCAATGGACCTTTATGGTCCATTCAATGGACCGTCAATCCCCCTAGTGCTGCGACATGGAATTCTAACACAGTTTCAACAGAGGTCTAGGTTGTATGCACTTCAGTTTCCAGATTTCGGGCGTAGAGGGGTAAGCCAACAGTTAGGCTCCACTTCAGAGGGTCGGAAATACCTCCAGAGTCAGAGTAAAGACCCCAGGAGTGCTTACTGCATACCTGGGATCGACGACGACCAAGGTAAATTCGAAGACTGGTTTTGCAAACTTCGGAATATTACTAAACACTATGATTTATCTGCGACAGAAATAATTTTTTGTGTGACAAGTCATTTACCTCGAGACTACAGGCCAACGTATGGCTGGGATGCTGAACAGCGGCAATTAGAGCAGTCGAAAGGGAAAATAGTGTTAGACGACTTTTTTGCACACGTTCGTAAGCAAATGTTTTCTAACAGATCAACTCGCGCCGGCGCTCTATCAGAATTGAATTCGTTAGCATCCTTAATAAAGACACACTCATTTTCTGATTGTAACGCATTTTCAACCTATGTGAAGCAAGTGTGGGAGAGGCTCTTCCCTGTATCTACCGACGAGCGCGCCCCCATCACAACATATGACGCATGTGTTAAGATTCAAAGAGTCTTAGTTATGGCGCGCGAACAATCATATCACATGCGCAAGCTAGATGTGTTTTTGCAAGCTTGGAGTGCTGTGAGTTTTAATGCCACAGAAGTCTTCGAAACCTACCTAAGATCAGAACATCACCGTCTAAGTAGTGACTCTGAGAAATTGTGCGAAGCATACTTGAAGTACATACATGCACGTTTGACTCTTGCACAGGAGATGCATAATACGATGTCAGTTCCCGATGCGGAACACGTAATGAGCACCACCGCGTACCCCTTTCAGCCGAATCACGAGCGTCACCGCAGAGCAACCCAAAGGGCACTGCGTAAACGGGATCGTAGTAATAGCCAAGAATCGCTAGATAGAGGTCGTAGCACCAGGTTTCAGGGAGAATTACCGCCTACTAATCGTGCGCTCGCAATGAACCCTGGATCGCACCGAAATGCGTCAAAATCGACGCATTTCAGGGATCTAGATAAACCGCGAGCTAAGGGCATGAGCGAAACAGGGGAGCAACTAGAACGCAGTCTGCCTACTCACATGCAGATCGATAAGATGGCAAATATAGCCGGGAACGAAATATCTTTAGATGAAGCCATTAACCTTTGTAGAGCAGGGAAGTGCGTCATGTGTGCCGAACCTATGCATCGTAACGGTCCCAGATCATGCCCCAAAATATCTAACAATAACGCTCGCATGGAGCAATATCGAGCTCTTGTTAAGCAACGAGCAGAGTTTAAGAGAAAATGAAGGTGTCAGGGAGCCAACTACGACAGCACAGTATCGCGTGTTCCACTTGCGGAAGCTCCCACGCCAAGTTTGGTCGCTAAGACGCACGCGGTGGATGCGAGGGGTAACATACCACCACCCCCTTTAATTTTTTGTGAAACAAGCACGAAACAGTTCGTTTTCGATCCTAAGTCTTGCGATTTATTTGTCGGTAACGAAGGAATTACGCGCTGGTGTAACCTGATTAATACCCAAAGGCCTGCGTACGTGATCCTTCAGCCAAATGATGCGATCCACTTAAAGCATACTGTAATCCGCCAGATTTTATCCCTGTCTACTGGCTCGCACCACATATTCCTTGCACTGCCCAAATGTGATTTCAAGCGTACGATATTCACACCTTGGTTACGGCACGGTATACTTCTGCACCACGCACAGCAAATTCATGAGTTGCATCAACCTATGTATCTGATTGCATTCAATACCTCACCCAAACATGTCCATGTAACCCAGGAATCACAGCATGCAGCTAGTTTTGACCTTAAGGTAGGAGGCATAGTACAGCGGGTGCTGCTTGATACAGGAGCCACCTGCTCCTGCATCACTCTTTACACCGCTACACACCTGGGGTTAAGTCTACAAGCCCCACCACCTGGTCCTTTGCGAGGTATTGGAGGCGCTGCCCAGGTGCTCCATTCTACAACCGCTGAAATAGAAATAGAAAAATCGCGACATAGGCAAGATTTCCTCGTTGTTGCAGAATCCCTGGGGGGTTATAATGTACTTCTGGGTGAAAACTATCTGCGTGCAGTGGGAGGAACAATTAGATTATCACATGATCTATGTACTTTAGAAGTTGGGCATGACCCTACCTCTCCCAAAGCATGCATTAGTAGAAACCTTAATCAGAGCCATACCGTATCAATCACTCACACGGATGCTAGTTTCAACATCAAACATGTCACCTCACAGACAACGGAGATATTATCATACACAGACTTCAAACGTCTGAGAAATAGTATTCTTGCTGGTAATGAAGTAGCCTATTTAATATCTGTTACGGATACGCCGGAGACACTGGATAAGCCCGGAAAGCCTATAGGTCACCCTGAGATACAGCAAGTTGTTGATAAACATTCTGCATCTGGGGGCACCTTATGCGGGGATATTCCTCATGGTAAACACGCCACTGGATTCGAAATGGAGATAGTTCTGAAGCCAAATGCACAGCCGGTGCATGCCCGGAAGTACCGGTTTACACCGGCTGAGCATGAAGCTATTACTACCAAGGTATCTGAATTCATAGAACGGGGCTGGATAGAACCATCCAATTCCCCATGGAGTAGCTCAGTATTATTTGTTCCGAAACCTAATGGCTCACTTAGGTTCTGTGTAGATTACCGCTTCCTGAATGATTTGACAGTCAAAAATCAAGGGCCATTACCTACCATACCTGAAATAATTGATTCTATGCAAGGGAAACATTTCTTCTCTGCCCTTGATTTATGTAGTGGTTTTTATCAAATACCCCTCAAACCGGAATCACGGCCCTACACGGCCTTCCCCACACCATCAGGACTATTCCAGTGGTGTGTTATGCCTATGGGGTTATGTAATAGTCCTGCAGTGTTTCAGGCAGCAATGAATACCGTATTACAAGCTCATATTGACCAGAGCTATTGTAAAGTCTATTTGGATGACGTACTTGTCATGTCAGATAATATCGCTGATCATGCACAACACTTAGATGCAGTACTTACTTCTCTCCAGGACCATCACATGTTTTGTCAGCTAGCTAAATGTGACTTTGCATTGACCGAGATCAGATACTTGGGCCACCTCGTGAATGGATCGGTTGTTAAGCCTGATCCCGGTAAAGTAGCCACACTCGATAAGTGGTCACCGCCTCTTGATTTAGTTCAGCAGCTTAGTTCTTGTACAAAGGGTAGTCAGGCGTCTCACACTCGTACCCTACGGAAAAATCTGATTAAGGAAGTCCAAAAATTCCTAGGATTCATGCAATATTTCTCGCGCTTTATTCCTAAATTTGCTGACCTAGCAGCAGCCTTGTATGACCAAACTAAACAAGATCCTCCCCCATGGTCGGACAAATGCACCCAGAATTGGCGTACTCTTCAGAACTGCCTGTCAAGGACCACTCAATGCTATCACCCGATCACCACAGCAACCTTCCACGTGTACTGTGACGCTTCTGGTGAGGGTATTGGGGGGGCTCTAATGCAAGCTAGAGACACACTTCTACAGCCTGTAGCCTTTTGCGCGCGTAGGTTACAACCAGCTGAACGAAATTATACTACAACTGAGCAAGAACTCCTTGCACTCGTCTTTTGCCTCCAAAATTGGAGATGCTATCTTGAGGGTCCCCCTATAGTTATTCATACCGATCATGAGCCATTGAAATGGCTGTCCACCCAAACAAGCCTCAATCGCCGCCAGGCTAGATGGTTAGAGTTTATGTCTCGATTTACATATTCGCTACTTTACATCAAAGGAGATGAAAATGTGTGCGCTGATGCCCTATCGCGCATGATTAATCAACCCGAAACACAAAATAAAGCACTCCCTGGAGAGGATTGGCCCCATTCATCACACATGCATATTAATGTAGTTCAAGTGCTCCCTCAGTATCGGGGTACATATTTTTCTCATGCTCTGCACGCCGCCGCCAGTAGAGCCGGCCATGTTGTCATGGTCCAGACACGGAGGCAGTACCGAGATTGGATAGATACTGACCCTCAAAGGGGGGAGGAACAGCAGTCAACACATGAGCGGGAGCAAATCCTGAACAAGAATAGATACTACTCACATGAACGGCTATTTGATGAACTTTTAGAGCGCATACGTAAAGGACTACAGCGCGATCCAGTAATAAACAGCCCGGAACAGAAGGACAGACTAAAGCTATACTCTGACTTAGGATTGCTGTGGCACTTGTCACAAAATGGGAGTAAGAAGTTGTATATTCCAGATGTTGATAATCTAAGACAAGATATACTGTATTGGCAACACGACGTGCCGTGGATGGCCCACTTGGGTATCAACCGAACATATAAAATGCTTTCTAGAGAGTTCTATTGGCCTGGTATGAAAGAGGATGTTGAAAGCTATGTGAAATCCTGCACTAGCTGTCAAGCAAATAAAACTGATCGACAAAGACGTAACCCATCGCTATCGCCCCTGGTGCCCCCTGATTCATGTTGGAGAACCTTAGGCGTTGACCTCATTACAGACTTGCCTGCGTCTATAGAAAGGGAGGATCCAATTATCAGTTATAATGCTATCTGTGTTTTTGTTTGCCACTTGTCAAAAATGGTTCGACTAGTCCCTACTAACAAAGAACTATCAGCTGAAGGTTTTGCAAAGCTATTTATGCGGGAAGTCTTTGTCCATTATGGCTTTCCCTACACTATAGTATCAGACAGAGGTCAACAGTGGAATAACAAGTTTTTCCAGGAAATATGTAAAGCAGCGGGCATTGAGCTTCGCTTATCAGCTCCGTATCATCCACAAACCAATGGACTCACAGAGAGAACCAATGAAGTGGTTGAAGCAGCCGTTAGGCACTATGTATCACCTGATATGCATGACTGGCATCTTTATCTTCCCTTAGTCGAGTTTGCATTGAATTCAGCCCATAATGATGCCACACAAGCAACGCCATTTCACATGAATCGAATATGTGTTCCTGCTAACCCATTTGAAGCACTACGCCATCAAGCAGAAAATAAGGATGGTGATACAAGTACAAGCCAAAGTAGAACAGGTCCAGGGACTCGGTCATTTCTAGAGGCTCAGGCCCAATATCAGTTAGCACGTCGGTCGGTGCAAATAGCTAAGGACCGCATGAAACATCGTTTTGACAATAAAGGTTTCAGCAATCATGTATATCAAGCAGGAGATCTGATCTGGTTAAACATTAAACACCTACCATTAAGACACACAGAGAGGCGCCGGAAACTTCTACCCAAATATTGGGGCCCATTCAAGATCCTGGAAATAATGGGGAAAGGCGCGGTGAAGCTACAACTTCCGGCAAATATGTCTCGCATACATCCTGTTATCTCCTATTCAATGATTAAACCCTACATCCCAAGACCTGGCCAGGATCCCGGTCTCATTATTGATGGAGAGCAGGAATTCACTGTAGAATCTGTCATCGATCATAATCTTCTTAAATCAAAGAGGACGAATATTCCCTCAATAGTTGAATTCCGTATACGATGGGCTGATAGTGCCGATGACTCATGGCATGAGCCCCAGGATTTTGAGCATGCACAGGAAAAGCTATCCGAGTATCTATATAAGTTGCCAAAATCACAAAGAAGCGAAATACTGAAGGCTTTTGACACTGAATCACTCAAGCGCTTACCAGAAGATATTCAGGAATCAGCACTGGGACCGTAGCACAACATCCACGGTAGAAATATCCCCAGTGCTGGTGGTTGGATTATACCACCCACATGTATACACAGATCCTGGAAAATCCCTCGATTTTACTCCACAGCAGTTGATGGCTATAGTGTGCCACGGAGTAGAATCCAAACAATATGTAGGGAGTATACTGCCGTAGTACATCGGCTATAATATGCCGTGCAGTATAGTCTCTGAGCAACCAGCTCGATCCCTAACTTCAAGTATCTCTTAACAATCCAAATTAGCCGTAAGTCCCTCATTGAATGTTTCATGAGTGGCAGGTGTGCACCCGTTATCAACTGGTGCGGCATGCGAGCTGGAACGTCCTGGCGCATGTGACAAGGGTTTTCCCACTTTGTGGTTTTCCCCTTCTCCACTCGGTCTCGGTATCTCAGTTCTTTATAAATAATCCGCACTAGCCTACAAAGTTACTCACCCATACTGTGAAGTAACTGTAACATTGTAGTAATCATTGTTGACGTGCCTAAAGTAACACAGGTACAAGCATTGTATTGAGCATTTCTCTCAAATATTGAGCATTTCTCAAAGTGGGGAGGGCTGTTACGTCCCGTAGATACCGACACAGTTGAAGTAATTATGGCTCTAAGATAATAGGAAACCAATAGGAACTTTATGAGATATCGAGAGCAGATGCATAGATCTCTGATGTATGCATCTGCACGAGTGGTTACCAGGGGCCTAGCCCATAAGCTAGGCCCGGGCGTGGATCGGGTTAGAGCCGGCTCCCTCATCAGGGAGTGCCACGGAGATAGACGAGGACTGCTTGTCTTCTACTATCTAGGGGTTAACTGGTAGCCACTACTGAGTTTGATCCTTACTAGTACGGCTATAAGCGATATTCACCCGCGGAGATCTTAAAAGTGGCTCGCCTACCGGGACTATAAGCTGCGAAGATACCCTGCAATGGATTCCATAACTTTTGAAAGCCTGGTAACTCTGCTTTGTGGCCTTTTAATGCCACCTGTATGTGCTCTGCATGATTTCTCTGATGTTGTCCATCCGGCCGATTTACCATTGGTACTCTCGGCTTTTGAAAATTTCACTGCAGATTTTAATGTTGTTGCTATGTCACAGGAGGAATTAGCCTCATATCTTGCTACGTTCATTTTCCCCGCAACTTATCTCATTGTTCGTCTGACTGCCAACCTCGCAGCTGTCCTGCGACACGTCAAAACTTGTTATCCTGACAGCCCACGTTACGCACACGCCTTGGTACTCGACAAAATTGCCGAACATGTCGAAACTACTGTTGTTGGAACCTTTTTGTGCCAACTGTACGCGTACGACTTTGTGGACATTCCCTACGAATCGATGGATGTGTTTCAATGTGTTAATGCCCCAACACAGGGTGTAGCGGACCAAGTACCTGGGCCGAATCAGTCAGCTAGTTGGCCTGTAATACCAGACAATTTGCGGGGTTTCACTAATGGGTTGCTGAGTATGTTAGTCGGTCCGTTCTGTCCTTCATTATCTCTAGGTTTCTGTGCACTTCCTCCCGTAGGTCAAGTATCATTTTACCTCCTTAGCAATGCAATTTTGTGCCATAACCCGGCCGTGAGACCTAACTTACATAGGGAAATACAAGGCGTGTCGTCCACATACGAGAATGACGCGTATCGGCGTATGTTTGATAACCTTTTGAACGCGACAGCGGTACGCGTAACATCGAACGCGGCATCATTACAGATCCAAGCTTTTCACTACTTCATGGGCACAATTCTAACTAGTAGAGCAATCCACGAAGTAGCGAAAACGTACGGAATGACTCTGGGCGACTTTAGCGTGGATAATGTTGCATCGCAGGTGCTAGAGCTGCACTAGGGGGATTGACGGTCCATTGAATGGTCTATTTTGTAGACCGTGCATGTGCATGCGCTAGTTGTTACAGCAATGGATCAGCAATGGACCATGATCGTATGGATCATGCGTCTTGATCGCGATGTCGCAGCGTTGTAACACGACACGTCATCGTGTTGGTCCATTTGTGGTCCATTGCTGGTCCACACAATGGACCACGCTGGCCCAAGTAGTGGTCCACTGAGTAGATAGCTGAATAGACCACATGTGTTCTGTTGGTGCTTTGGTTTATATTCGCTATGGTTATAGATTGGTAAGCTTCGAACGCAAACACTCTAATCACCGCTCGCACATACGAATATTGATGAAGTACTGACAGTTTCAAACAACCGATGAGACGTGTGACACACTGAGGAGACTGGATTCTAGAATGAGCGTGCGTGCGGTCCAAATTCTTGGTCTGCTGACGAAAAGACACGTCCCAGTAAGAAAAAGCAAGAAGTGTATACGCTCGTAAAATAAAGTGATACCGCTAATGCAAAACAGTTCATGTTGTCATCGACACCCGGTGTGACGGTATGTAGATACCAGTTCCCATCTTCCCATTCGTCCAGGCTGTCCAGATATTGCTCGACCACTTGATGCTGTCGTTGTTTAACGTCAGCGAGCTCTGTAGCCAGCTCGCTTGGAACCGTAGGTTGCTCGATCGCTGGTTCTGCATTTGGACTATTCTGATCGGAAATGGATTCCGAAACTACTTTGCCAATGGAGCTGTTGGTTAAGTCAGACATTGTCGAGTTGTGTACTGTAAGTAAGATAATGCGAACGTGAAGATAGTACTTTTACTTACTTTTTCACGGTATCCTCGTTGCTCGTACGTCGTGTACTACTCTGTAAGTCATTTGAGTTCTATTACTTGTTCAAGTTCTACTCTGTGCGAGGTTGATGTTTCACAAATTGACAGGTGATCCGCTTGACGCGTTTGACCGCGTCTCCATCTGAGTTCCAGGGTGTTCTGTTAAATGCTGTGTTGGTATCACTTCAGCGATCGCTGCAAAAATCATGGTATTTATTTTGATGTACGCTTACATATGGTGAGAATGTTTTTTTATGTACGGCTACACTTACGTTCATTACACCGATCCGTCATCCATGTGTGCGAAGTTAACTGTGCTTTTCGTGTTGATCCTGGAACAATGGTTTTGATGAATGTAAGTTCACAGGGTGGCTGCGTGTTAACCGCTTTTGAAATTCAGTTCTGCCTGATCAAGAAATTATCGTTGACTGTTACAGTATCTTGAACTGAGTGAATAGCGACCAATCGAATAATATGAACTAAACCCACCTCATTTGTCTGGATCTTCCACCGAATATTTTGCAATAAGATTGGCACATTACTTTGCTTGATATTTCTTGACATGGTAGATCGTTTGCCTTCTGTCACTTGCTCCCCGTTTTGTCCTCTGCATGCCAGTATCTCGTCAACTGACTGCCACTGATAACATGTATCACGACTGTGCACCGGGTAATACAATATACCTTCTTGCCTTTGCTTGATGGTGAATGCACTCAAATTACTCTGAATGTCATCCTTGACACTCTATGGAACATCTTTCGATACATGCTCCAGGCAGAGCACAAACTCCCGAGCACCTCGATCAATGCGTGAAGGTATCATTCCAAGTCCTATCGCATTGTTTGTTTCGATGTGTGTACCGATTTGTGAAAGTTCATTGCAGAGTGTACAAGTGGCATAAGTGATAGAAAAATACATGGGAAACTTATCGTAGTGCACCCGGTTAAACAAGTAGATGCTAAGTGTGCAGCGTGATAGCCATATTCATTTGTTGAAGTCTAGGGGCACATCTTTGCGAGATGTGCCCCTAACAGCGAAGTGGCAGAAAATAAGCAAACAAAGACATAAAACGCTCCAATGCACCATTTCGAGTGCTACTGTGTTGATTGTGTGGGCGTTCAAGCTCGCTGGAGCGCCTGGGGCACTCGTGTAGCGAAGCGGATGGCAGCAGGGCAAGCAGGCGTAACAGGAAACGTTTCGATTTGAAACACAAATAGAGTAAAATAGGAAGTATACAAGAGCGCTTTTGGTGCACTGCGGGACTCAATTCAAGTTCTCAAGTCTAGGGGCACATCTTTGCGAGATGTGCCCCTGGCAGCGAGGTGGCAGAGAACTAGCAAACAAAGACACTAAACGGTACAGTGTAACAGTTAGAGTGCTATTGTGTTGATTCTTTAGGCGTTTGAACTTGGTGGAGCGCCTGGCGCACTCGTGTAGCGAAGCAGATGGCAAAAGGGCAAGCAGGCGTAACAGGAAACTTCAATCGCACCAACTTCGTCTTCGGATTTTAAGTGTGTACGATTTGTTCGCTGCGGAGCCGGCTTTTCCAATTCTCCTGTGTGCGGGTGTCGCTTGTTCAATCCTGCAGGCGCCTGCTGGCTGTTCACTTTTGTGGCACCTGCGTATATTTTCAAGTTAGCTCATCCTTATTTTGTTCGTTTGCTCACTAATGTTTCACTTTCATCATCAGTAGTTGGAACGCATTCAGGTGCCAGCAGCGGTTGGCATCTAGTATCCGAGACACCGCCGGCTCGTAAATAGCAGCTTTTCGGTAACATCTATCTGCAATAAAACTGTGTGTGTACTATGTCTGGCTCTAGTTGAAGCGGTGGATAAGTTTGCGTATTTGCGTGATGATAAAACATAAAGTAGCTGCACAGTGCTTTTCGTCTGTGTACTTTCTTCATGCAGCACGTGGGTAATCACAATAATATTGTTCCTAGGCCCATTTGCTGGAGATTTGGAGTCGCTTCTGTAATTGGCTGTAATGATCGCTTGGTAAGTGTCACCGTCGCCCGATCCTGGTTCATGCATTGTTCACCGTCCAGTTATCTGATGGTCGCGTCTTGATGTTCTCCCTGTAGCATTAGTTCTATCGCTCCTATAACATTGAAAGTGAGTTCTGGCGTTTACGATGCGTCTGCTTGATTTCACTGCCATGTCTGTGAGCTGCGCTAAACATGTTTCTACAGTGTGAACATCGTACCGCTTTCGCTCGATCCTGATTCACTCTATATTTCCCTGAACCTTAGGACGCGCACTCTGACCTATAACAACCTGTCAAAAACAAAATGCTCCTCATCAATCAGCGCCCACAATCCAGCAGGAGCTCGGGCACACTCATCAAGATTTCGGATGCAACAGTCCAGCTTAAACCTCGCTACAGCGAAGCAATCAGCATCAATGTCTGTTATAGCTACACTTGTTGAGGTATGCGCCAAACCAATTTGTCATCGTAGCCTTTGCAGTGCCTTTTCAAATGCGGATAGCCATATGTTTCCATGACCATTACCGCACGGGGCGACGTCAAACGTGCAAACAATTTTCACCGTAGTCCTAGGATAAATGAGTCAAAGTCTTTTGTGTCTTTGTTTGCGCATTTTCTGCGACTTCGTTGCCAGGGGCACATCTCGCAAAGATGTGCCCCTCTACTTTTGAGCTCTAATTTCGTCCCCGGATTGCAACGAACGTGCTCTTCTATACTTATTATTGTTCTCTTTTCTTGTTTCAAAGTTTTCCGTTGCCAGTTCTGCTCGTTTGGCCTTCTGTCATCCACTTCGCTACACGAGTGCGCCAGGCGCTCGAGCCAGCTCAGACGCCCATATAATCAACGCAGTAGCATTCAAACTTGTTCACTGGAGCAAGTTTTGTGTTTGTTTGCTCATTTTCTGCGACTTCGTTGCCAGGGGCACATCTCGCAAAGATGTGCCCCTCTACTTTCAAGCTCGAATTTTGTCCCCGGACTGCACCAAAAGAGCTCCTCTCATTTTGTTATTTTCATTTCTCCTTGTTTCAAAGCTCACGCCTGTACCATATGTACATATACACAAGAATGCCTGACACGTCACCCTCGACAATTTCTTTGAGACTTAACCTGTGTACATCTGGGGTAATAACGATGCCAGCAACAAGCTAGGTCACACCATGGGCTTTTTCAGCATTGTTAAACGCAGAGGTCGAGTGTGA